>CANYLF012013212.1:0-11788 GCA_948193215.1 Bocquillonia castaneifolia
GGACTGTTTATTTCACCCGGATGTTCGAGTTCGAGCCAATCTGTCACGACCAGGATATGAGGATTGTTTACACCGGTATGCTAGAGTGGCTGACTCCATTTATTGAAGAGGGTCAAGACGGGAGACTGCGGTACAGGGATCTTGTAGCGGAGGCAGCCCAAGATCAGATGGCCAGGATCTTTCTTTTCCATTTGCTAGGGAGCACTTTGTTCAATAATGAGACCATCAGCATGTGGATTCACTTCGTGCCTCTACTAAGCAATTTTGACGCCATGGGACGTTATGATTGGGGGTCTACCGCCTTGGCTTACTTGTACTCCTGCCTGGATAAGTTTTCCATGGGGTACAAGAAGCTGAATGGCTTCTGGCATGTTGTGCAGGTAAATGTTTTAACTTCAGCTTGTTCTCTTGACTATATTCTTTCTGTTGTTGACTTTTGTTGCTCCTTTTGCAAATATGGGCCATTGAGATGGGCATGTTGAGGAACTTCCATCCCATTTATGTTCGTGGGACTTTCCCTATGTTGAGGTGATGGGGTTCATCCCATAACTTGACCCCACAGATGACTCTGGCGGATCACAGGAGGGTTTTGAACATGCTGACTTATACCTCTGAGGAAGTGAGTATCCGTTTATGCTTCCCATCTTATCTCAGTTTTCACATTCTAACCAACTCGATTATGTTTACAGCTTCATTTTGACTATATGGGTGAGCCGGCTAGATTGCCAGAGTATGTGACTACCTCTATGGTGAAGGGTGAGAGGCGAATCTTGCTATAGGGTTCAGGCTACACGATATTGTTCTTAGGTGAGCAGGTGATCGACCAGTGCTCAGCTGTAGAGAGGGAGGCTGTCCCCTAGGATCCCCCACAGAGCATGTTCTATACTCATTGCCTGAGGGAGGGCTTTGTGGTCTGCTGGATTGTTGGCCAGGATGCCCTGGACTTCATTGTTGAGGGCGTTACTTACACTGCCTTTCTCATCAATTCATGTTTGCCTGCTCCTCCCTTGCCCACGACGAGGGCTATGGCTGTGAGTATCTGACTACTTCTGAATTCTTTTCTTGTGTGATGACTTGCTCTGACTTTCTAACTATTTTTCCAGGCTAGGAGAGCTGTGATCAGGCTCCCTAGGAATGTCAGAGACCTACACCTGTTGGGTTGCTGCACTGGCGGCCATATGGGTACTTCTACTGTTGGAGCCCGAGCTGGTGGGTTAGCTACTAGGGAGAGTCCATGTGGGTACTTCTACTATGGGTCGGAGAAGCGACACCCACCTCAGCCAGGTCTCATCATTCCGGCCTTCATCTTTCACCTGCTACACACCTAGAGGCAACACAGAGCATGTTATCGAGCCGTCTATTGAGCACCAACTGGTGGTGCCTCCTAGTGTCAGCCACGCAAGTCAGTAGGCAATGTTGCTTTGAAGTTCTAGTTACTTGGAATTCTCATGATTTTCCTCTATTGTAAGTCCCCATTGATGATGTTTATCAGCTGGCTGGCATGTTTTAGGCTTGAAAGTTCATGGCCTATGCACCAAGTGGCAGGCTCGGGTGACCGCGCTGGAGGCGGAGAATGCCGGCCTGAGGGCTCAGCTATAGTAGAAGACTACTGAGACAAGGCCGACTGCAGAGGAGGAGAGCTCGTTGAGCAGCAGCAGCGAAGACCAGACCCAGTTCATGAGGAGAGTCCGCCCTAGAGAGGACTGATTGCTTAGTTCATTTTCTTGGACATTGTTGATGTTTTCTGAATACTTTTGATACTTCTTTTAGAATATGTTATGTATGGATGTACATGTTTGGATGCTTTTGAGTGTTTAATGTAGTAATTATGAAAATGTAATTGCACCTAGATATTATGATTATATATTTAAAAAAATTCCTCTAAATGTCTAATACAACAATGAAATGCAATCTTACTCATGTGTTAATTCTTCACATAAATGCATGCATGTACGCATGAAATTTTTGTGGTCTCTGTCGTAAACGTCCGGCCGAGCATTTGAAGGTTCGGCCGGATCTTTGACCATTCGGCCGGACGTTCATTCCCTACATGTATTTATTTTGACGTCTATAATTGTTCTGCCACGTATCCTTGCCACTAATCCTCTTCTGCTTACTTCTGCTATAGAATTAATTCCTATCTGTCTTGCCAACTCATTAACCAATGAGAAGCCATCCCTTACCTCCCATGCATGCAAATTCCCTTTTTAAAATGAGAATCATTTCTTCTCTCAGTAGCTTCATTTCCCCTTTTTCTTTGCTCTTCCTTTGTTTTTGGTCCCTTATTTCTCCTTTTGCCTATAGCTTCCTTTACTATCTTTCTTACTACCTTTTTCTTCTTTTGTTTTTCAACTTCAACATGGGTTCATTTTCTCCTGCTCCTTCGGTGATCAACAATCTTATCAAAGAGTTATTGGGTTCTAGTCATTCTTGCTGAAACATTCATCGGCTTGGACAATGTTTCTCAGGGTGGTCAGTTCATGGGTAGTCTGATGCTTTTACAAGTGAATGGTGTTTTTTTGGTGTTGTTATTATTATTATTATTATTATTATTATTATTATTATTACTATTATTATTATACATTTTTGTTTTATTATCATTATTATTATTATTTTTGGTGGTTATTTATTATTATTATCATTATCATTATCATTATTATTAATATTTGACTGTCAATGTGACAGATTTAGCTGAGGGAAAGGTTGGCCCTTTTGGAGGTTCCTAGAAGTTTGAACCTTTATACACCCAGATAGTTGATGGCCTGTTGTCTTTCTCGTACTGCCCTTAATTTAACTAATACCGAGTGGGATGACTTTCTGAATGACAGACAAGAGGATAACATCCGTTAGCACTGTTCATGGTGGTCTTTAACGGAAGTGATAGTGGAGCTCTTTGACAAATGTGTTCCGATGGCTGGCCTGCACCTTTCCAGTTTCTATACCCCTTCTAGGCTCTGTCACCAATATGGGCAGGTTTAGCGCATTATGCCTATACTTCCTGATTTTGAGAGCTCTCCTCTGCAGCCCTAGTTGTTCGACCAGATTTGTCGTGATTGGGGCGGTAGATGACGACTTATCAATGTGGCCTTCTATAGTAGTGCTGTGATTGATGATCTTTACAAGGCTTGGGTTGTATTGCAGAATCAGGAACCATCCGCCTCCCGTTCCCGGGAAATGACTACCCTATATAATGCAAGCAGAATGCCGTATGGAAACACTAGGCATTAGATGGTCTCATATCCACCCTTTGCATGTATTATGAAAATGTCTTTCCTTTTAAGCACATGTAAACATTTCACTATAATCATAAATAAGACAATGTTTACCAATAATTCTGCTTTTATTAATGGAATGCAAATTTTTAGTTACAAAAGCGTACTTTACTGATTACGCCTAATATGCCCCCTGTTACCAACCATCTTTTGCAGGTTTTCCAGCTGGAAATTTTCTCTCAAATCATTATTTTTATATATTATTTTTTTTATATTTATTACTCTTTTTTTTATAGGTAGTATTTCTTCAGCCTGTCCATGTTGATGGGTTGAGTGAATTCATTGCCCTCCAAGTCTGAAATCTTGACTGCCCCCTTCGGTAGGACTTTCACAACCATGTACGAGCCTTCCCAGGTCTATTTGAACTTTCCTTGGGGAACAAAAGGAACGGGCCTGGCTTGCTTCAAGACCCAGTCTTCTTCTTTAATGGCACAGGGCTTGATGCTCTTGTTGAATGATTTGTCCATCCTCCGTTGGTATAATTGTGTATGGTAGAGGGCTTTATTTCTATTTTCCTCTAGAGATAAAAGCTGTTTGTATTTCTTCTCTGCCCACTCAGTCTCTGGCAATTGTGATTCTAACACTACCCGAAGTGACCTGTATTGCATTTCTATTGGGAGCACTGCTTCTCCCCCATACACCAAAGGGAAAGGTGTTTGCCCTGTTGCACTTCTAACGGTGGTGCTGTATCCAAAAATGGCATATGGTAATTGCTCTGACCAATATTTGTATGTCTTGACCATCTTTGCTAGTATCTTTTTGACAGTCTTGTTAGCAGCCTCAATAGCCCCATTAGCTTGCAGCCTATAAGGAGATGACTGATGGTGCTCTATACCATTTTCTTTCAGAAAGTCAGCTATTTCCCCTTGAAATTGCACTCCGTTATTCGATACTATGTGATGAGGAAGCCCAAACCTGCATTTGATCTTCTTGCCTAGGAATTCAGTCATGCTATGTGCAGTAATCGTTAGGAGTGAGACAGCTTCAACATATCTGGTAAAGTACTCGACTGCCACAATGATATATTTATGACCATTGGAGGCAGTAGGTTTTATGGGTCCCATGATGTCAATTCCCCAAGCAGAGAAAGGCCATGGGGAAGCAATATTGTGTAATTCTGATGGTGGGATGTGAATCTGATCTCCGTATATCTGACAACTGTGGTACTTACGAACAATTCTAATGCAATCCTTGTCCATGGTATCCCAGTAGTACCCCTGTCTCTGAATCTTTAATGATAGTATAGGTCTACTCATGTGAGGCCCACAAACTCCTGCATGAACTTCATTCATGATTCCTCAGCTTTCTCTTTTGTGACACACCTAAGAAGCACTCCAGCAGGTGATTTTCGATACAATACACCTTCAGGGAAAGTGTAATTCCTCGATTGGAGTCGTATGGTGAAATGTTGTTTACTTGTTGCTTCCTCTAGGTACTCCTGAGTTTCCAGATATTTTAAGACATCATAGAACCAGGGCTTCTCATGAGGTCCAGTAAAGCACACTATCTCCTCCTTCTGATAACATGGCTATCTAGCTTTTGTCATCACCAAAGGCTTCATTTGTGTTTTTCTAGGATCTTCCCATACTGAGGCAAGTGAGGCTAAGGCATCAACCATTTGATTTTCTCCTATTGGCAGGTGAAACATGTTATATTTTTAGAAGGAACCTTTGACCCGTTGTAGGTGTTCAACGTACGGCTTCAACTTTTCATCTCTAACTTCCCATTAATCTGTTGCTTGACTGATAACCAATTTTGAATCCCCGTAGACTGAGATCTCTTTTGCTCCTACTGAACTTGCTGATTTTAATCCGAAGATGCATGCTTCATATTAGGCCATATTGTTGGTGGTCAAAAATTCTAACTTCTTGGCAAGTGGAATTTGCTCCCCTATAGGTGTTATGAGCAATACACCTATCCCTGCTCCTCTATGGTTTACTGCTCCATCAAAGTACAAAACCCATCCCTGAATTTCTATTGCATTAAGTCCTTCATCAGGGAACTTAAATTCAAACTACTCGTCTGACTGTTTTGGATTGAGGGCCAAGAACTCAGCAATTGCTCTCCCTTTGATCATCTTCAAAGTCATGTATCAGATGTTGAACACAGTTAGTAGAACCAACCATTTAGCCAGTTTCCCAATCAGGATAGGGGCTTCATACAAGTAACGTAGTGGGTCGATCCTTGCCACCACTTCCACCTGGTAAGACTGAAAGTAATGCCGGAGTTTGTGAGTAGCCCAAATAACTTCCAAACAAGTCTTCTGGACCACATCATACTTGACCTCGTAAGTCAACAACTTCTTACTGTGGTAATACATTGCATGCTCCATCCCTGCTTCATCTACTTGAGCTACCATTGCACCAATAGTCTCCTCTTTTAATGCCATGTACAAGATCAGGGGTCTTCCTGCTTTAGGGGGTTGTAGTATCGGTGGGTTGGACAGGTGCTGTTTTATCTTCTCAAATGCCTCTTGACAGCTGGAATTCCATTCTTTAGGTTGGTTCTTCCTCAGTAACTTGAAAATGGGATCACAGATCATGGTTAACAGTGATATGAACCTACTGACATACTGGATTTTCCTTAGGAATCCTCTGACTTCTTTTTCTGTTTTTGGAGCTGGCATTTCTTGGATGGCCTTGATTTTATCTAGATCTACTTCTATCCCCTTCTAACTGATCACGTGTCCCAAGAGCTTACTTTCTATCACCCTGAACACACACTTCACCGAGTTTAGCCTCATATTGTACCTGGCAGCTCTTGGTAGAAATTTCTCTAGGGCCTCAAAATGTTGTTCCCGTGTAGGGGATTTGACCATCATGTCGTCCATATAGACCTCCACTTCCTTAAGCATCATATCATGGAACAAGGTTGTAGCCATTCTCTGGTATGTTGTCCTTGCATTCTTGAGTCCGAACGGCATCACTGTGCAGCAGTAAGTACCATATTCAGTCATAAAGGATGTCTTTATCTTGTCGATAATGGCCTTCATGATTTGATTGTACCCTGAATAACCGTCCATAGAGGAGTACATTGCATTGGTTGCTGCACTGTCAATAAGTACATCTATGTGAGGGAGAGGAAAGTTATCCTTCGGTGATGCTTTGTTCAAGTCTCTGAAATCCACACACATTCTGACTCTGCCATCTTTCTTGGGAACCGAGACAATTTTAGCTAACCATTCTGGGTGTTCGACTACCTCTAAAAAGTTGGCTTTCAATTACTTGGCTATTTCTTCTTTAATCAACAGTGCCCATTCCGGTCTCATCCTCCTAAGTTTTTACGTGACTGGATTCATGTTTGGATTGGTAGGAATAGAATGTTCTGCTATGCTTCTGTCAACCCCGGGCATGTCTGCGTAGGTTCAGGCGAATACTTTTTTCCATTTCTCAAGGGTTTGTTCAAATCTCACTCTCTCTCCAGGGGTCACATTAGATGCGATCAGTATTTCCTATGGTTTTTCTTTTGTACCTAAATTAAATGCGTTTATTTGCACAGAATTAATGTTAAACATGCTTGTGATATGATCAATGAAATGCACAGTGCCGTTAGGATCAACATCACACAAGTAAGCAAAGTTGGAGTTTATATCATTGGCCTTTGAAATAAACAATTCCTCCTCCTCAAAGTGGTCAGGAGTTATTACATCAATAGAATAACAATGTTCCACAAGTACATCATGAATAAAAGCATCAACATCAGAAAAATCAGGCTGGGCCTCTTCTTTCTTGACATCCACAATTTCTTCCCGGATCACCAGTGTCTCCATCTTGGCAGTCAACCCCTCAGTAATAAGCTCCCTTAGGATCAGAAGGGAGTCTTTGCTGCTTACAACTTCACTTGGTGCCTTATGAACTTCTGGCATGAAGAAATCATACAAACCACCCTTCTTGATGAAGCTCTTTTTCCCTTTCTCTGTAGACTCTTCAGTATACCCCAAACCTTCACGAGTAATCTAGGAATGTAGCTATCCCTTGCTGGTTCTTTCTTAGGCCGTGACCCGAGAGGTAGTTCATCTTCTGCATCATAGAACTAACTTGTGGGCTAATCTGTCCTTCTCCGATCATCATGATTTGAAACCCGATAGGGGAAATTTCACCCTTGGTTGTAGCTCAGAGCAACTGAATGCGTTGGCTCAGCATTGATAATCAGGATGCCCCTTTCATATGGGAATTTGATCTTCTAGTGGAGCGTGGATGGAACTCCTCCTAGTGAATGGAACCAAGGTCTGCCTAACAAAACTATAAAAGTCATAGGAATATCCAAGATAGTAATGCATACCTCAGATTCAATTGGCCCCACTTTGACTTTGGTAGTGAAGGTACCCTCTACATTCCTCTTCAAGTCATCATATGCTCGAATGACTAAATCAGAGGGTTGTAAATCAGTACTCGAAATCCCTAGCTTGGAAAGGAGCTTTGATGGGCAGACATTAATGGCAGATCCGTCATCCACCATAACACATGAAGTTCTTTTGCCATTAACCTTGGCTGCAATGTACAGAGCCTTGTTATGTTCTCGTCCTTCCAGAGGTAGATCCTCATTAGAGAAAGTAATCTCTCCTGATTTCCTCTCCAATATCAGCCCAACCATGTTTTCAGGAGAAACATCCTCGGGGACTTGGATCTTGGACAAAGCATCCACTAAGGCTTTCCGGTGCGCTTCGGAATACACTAGTACATCCCAAATGCTCGCATTGGCCTTGGTCCTCTTTAGCTATTATATGATTTGGTCTTCTCTAACTTCCATAATTTCTTTAATCGTTTCTGGGGTGGGACCACTCCTCCGATTACTAGACTCTTGGACATCAATATCCTTCCTCTAGTATTCTCTGCCACTCCGGGTATCCTGTAATAGGGACTCATCATTCTGAGTCAAATAAAAGGTATCGGCCAATTATGCTTAATCCTCACTTGAAGAGTACTAAGCATCAAACATGTATACATTTCTAACCCGCTTGTCAGAACCCAACTGTAGCTTGTAAAGGCCAGACAGATCTCCTGACTGGTGAAGTTCTTCCCTCAAGTGCTTCACATGGCTGGCAACCATATCCTCTAGTGTAGGATCAGACTTAAAAGAGGCTAACACTTCAGCTTCAGAAAAACCAGATTCGATGCACATAGTTTTGTTAGGTGAAGGTGCCCTGTGGTAGTTTGGTAGGGGGTTGTGTTTGATGCTGGGTGGTCTGTTATCTAGGTCGGTGATCTTGCCTGCTTCGATTAGGTCTTGGATGACGTGTTTAAGTTTGAGGCAATTGTTAGTGGAATGTCTGAGGGTTTGGTGGAATTTATAGAAGGCATCAGGGTTGTATCTAGGTGAGTTTTGGTTTGGTGGGAATCTGGCTGGTTCTGGCTTAATCAAGCTTTATCTCTCAAGCCTCTCAAACACTTTGGATAGGGGTTGGATGAAGTTGGAGAACTTCCGGTTGGTAATTACCCTGTTTACATCAGCGGTTCTGGTATTGGAGCTTGAGGGTTGGCTGTAGGTGGCTTTTCCTCTCTGGTTTTTCTTCTCTTCAGCTTCTATTTCTTCACATTGTATCCCATCATCATACAGGTTGCCAAAAGTCTTAGGGTTCATTACCTGCAAAGTTTTCACCATGTTGGGAAGCACATTCCAGACCACTATCCGGACTTGGTCTTTCTCAGAGGGTTTGCCTTTGAGGAGTGCAGCCTTGTTTCTCCCCCTGGTCAGAAAGTCTACAAATGGTTCATTGTATCTTTGTTTAGTCATCTCTAGGTCCCTTAAAGAAACCTCCAGTCTGGTGTTGTAGGCGTATTGCCCTAAGAACGCCTCGCAGAGGTCCTTCTAGTTGGACTGGACTGTGGATGGCAATATGTGATAACAATCCTGGGCTACCCCAGTCAAAGATGGTGGGAAGACCCCCACCTTCTGTTCATTATCAAGTAGAGTGGTAGCCATGATGGACCCATATTGATTAAGGTGAAGCTTAGGATCCCCAATTCCGTTAAATTTCTGCATGTCTGGCATAATGAATTTAGGAGGCAGTTTCTTCATGCCCTTGACTCCCATGTTGTCCAGATCAAACTCCATGTCAGACTTCTTTTTCTGGACCAGTTCTTAAAATTCCTCCATCTTCCTAGTGAGGGTGGAAATAACATCATTACCATCGGTTCTATCCTCCCCTTCCAGAGGTGGAGTCCCATGTATTCTTATGTTAACAGCATTCTGAACTTCCTCCCTAATCATGTCCCTCATGGCATTCAAAATTTCTTGCATATTAGTTGGTTGTCTTGTTCCAACCATTTTGTCGGTACTATCTGTGTTAAAGTTGTTACTTTCTCTGACTAACCGGCTTCCTACTCTTCTCTAAGTGGACTGGGACTCAATATTGACTGCAAAACCAGAAGAATTAGAAATATGCATGAGATGCATATGCATGTATGCATGACAAGAAAACAAGAAACTCGTTAGTTGTACACATAACAATTACTACCAAAGGCAGACCTTCCAACCTTATTGCTCCCACACATGTATTCATTTGGTCAAAAGTCCATTTCCTAGGTAGGCTAGGGTATTTTATATCATCAATGGGGGATGATAGTACCGTCGTATATAAATGCTCTCTCTAACTGTCCTAGCAAATAATAGCATTTATGATAATCGAGTCTGTTATCTTATTGCCCCCACTCTCGTTTTTAGGCTGGCAGAGTTTCAACATAAGTTTTTAGGCTTGATAATAATAAATACTTATGGCAACATTACAATAAGTAAGATTAGAACGTACAGCCTAATGGAAACTTCTATGGTCATTACATGCTGGGCCTTGAATCTTTGGTTTGGGCTAAGAAGGCTCCCACAGAGTCGGACTCCCATTAACCATTGCTAGGATTGTAGGAGATCTAGTATGGGCTTCCCATTAACCGTGACTCATTAACCATTGCTAAGATGGTAAGCCAGGTAGGATTCCTAATCACTGTGAGTGGTCCATTGATAGTACAATCCAAGAAACTAGTGTGGAATCATTGAATTGCATTATAAATGGTACTGGGGTTTATTAGGGACCCAAAAAAAGCAGAACTACGTGCAATGCAAAAGAAAATAATGACCAAATTAATTAAAAAGATGGAAAATTGCTCAGAATCTTCATTCATTTTTATTTGTAAAAACTTCCCCAGTGGAGTCTCCATTGTGGACAGAGCGCCCGGGACGCGTTATTACAGCCTGCCCATCGGTTGGTGTCCAATAGGAATGGTGACATACCCACTAAATGGATTTTTAGATTTTTATGAAAAATGTGGAGTCGCCAACCGAATTGCCTCGGGATCACCTAATGATTAACAAATAGGTAGATTCCTTTTTGGGAAAATTCCATTCGTCATCACACCAGATAATTTCTGGGTTCGGAATGAGTCATCCATACTTGGGGCAATTTCCCATTTAATTAAGTAATGAGGTCATTATTTTCTGACAGAGTCAAATAATATAAAGTGATGAATCACTCAAAAAATAGAATGCAATGAATGGGCGCACCTACTATTGTTTCTAATTAATTTTAGATTTGCATTAAGTCCATCATAATTAACCCTGCTTAATTGAGTGTTGATTGGCTGGATTTTGGTGAGTTTCTTCTCGTTTTAATAGTAAAATTACCAAGTGGATTATTTCCTTATTTATTTACATGCAAACATCCACAGTTGATTTCTAACTTATTATTATTTTTATTTTGGGGTTAATATTTGCACATTAGTTTATTCACATTTTACTCGAAAATATTGGAATAGCAGTAATATACATACACCCCTAAAGAGAGGAAAGGGGAAATGAATTTCTACCATTTTATTTACTTATTCACCGGATTTGATTATTTAAATGTCCAATTAATTGCTTTTCAAATAAATCTAGGTGATTTGCATAAAAATACAAAGAAATCTTACCGATCGACCGAACTATTTGGGAGAGGATAGACCGATCAACCTTGAAGCTTCGGGAGACTCATGGGTTAACAATCTTCATTTTCTGCCCTGCATCAGGAAGGTCTGGCCGGGTCCTTGATCATCCGGCCATATGATCTTCCTTAAGTATTTAAATTAAGCAAGTAGGTGGGACATCCGGTATAGGGTGAACGTTCGGCTAGACGTTTGATCATCCGGCCGGATGTTTGAACGTCCGACCGGACTTGTAATACGTCTTCTCTAAGCTATTTTTTTCAAAATATTACATGTTCTGATGTATTTACAATGTACAAGCTATTTTTAGTATACACAGACCCTTAAGGAATAGTTCTAGACATTCAAAACAAATTAAAACAACAATAAAAAATCTAAGAAAAATTACACTGTGAATATTAATATTATGGTGACTAGGCTCCAAACTTAGATATTATACTCCAAAACACTCCTGCTTTCACATAAAACTCATATATGCAATTAAAACATCAAAATAAATTAGTTTAAGAGTAATGTAAAAATGACAGTATATAACATAAATGAAATATATGAAGAAATGAACTTATTTTGAATGAGTGGATGGTTGGTTGCCCTCAGAAATAAGAT
>CANYLF012013738.1:0-10819 GCA_948193215.1 Bocquillonia castaneifolia
TCCTCCACAGAAAGAGCTTCTTTATTAAGAATTAAAGAATCTCTAAAATAATTATAAGAGGGTGGTAAAGAACGGAGTAACATGAGAGCAAAATCTTCTCCCTCATACTTAACATCCATATTTTTCAAGTCCATCAAAATGGATGTAAACTGATCAATGTGTGATTTTAATGGTGTACCTTCTGCCATATTGAGCATGTGTATCCGGTGTTTTACAACAAGCTTGCTGGTGAGGCTTTTCTTCATAAAAAGCGGTTCAAGCTTTTTTCACAAATCTACGGTAGTCTTTTCATGAATGACTTCTCGCAGGACCTTATTTGACAAGCATAACTGAATGGCAGTAAGAGCTTTTTCATCCATTTTTTTAATTTGGGCTTCTGTCAAAGTGGCTGATTTTTTCTCCTTCTCTAGAAGTGCTTTCTGCAACCCATTTTGTGCCAACAACGCACGCATCTTGACTTGCCATAAGGCAAAACTCATGCTACGGTTGAATTTCTCGATGTCAAATTTTAACATCGCCATAACAAATCCCAAAAAAATATAGAAGATGTTCTGATACCACTTGTTGGGAAAATTAATAAATTAACCCGGGCACAAGCGGCGCGGCAGAAGTGAGACAAATATTTTATTTGGAAATAATAAAATAAATTGAGGCGTCAAAAATAGAGAAAATAACAGAGACACAAAATTTAACGTGGTTCGACGTAAGCCTACATCCACGGGCGAAGGAGAAAATAAAATCCACTAACAAAAATGAGGAATACAAAATATTTGGAGAATAACCTCACAACCCGAAAACCCAAAAATAATCAAATGGTGTTTATCCCTCAAATTGTACAAAAATAACCCAATAGACTAATTATAATTTTTGTACCTAATAGAGAGACTAAACACCAAAAAGTATTACACCCACACAAACTCACACCCACAAATTAATTTATTTTCTCTCAATCATAGCTCTCACAAAACCAAAAGAAAATAAAAGAAAGAAGCACATTCCTCCCTCTCCAAAGCACCCCGAAGCACACACATACACTTTTTAATTTTTGCCAAAGACCCATTTTAATACCCGCAAAACCATGCATGTGAAGGAGGCCAACATTTACTTCTTACATTTGTCAAATTTTGCAGCTATAAACTTTGGTTTTGATGCTTCAAAATTTCGGTGGCATGTGCCACCGAATTTAAAACTTGATTTTCCTTTTTTTATTTAATTCCAATTAAAATACAATATATATATATATATATATATATATATAAACACACACACCTGAAAGGGAGAGGAAGATTTGGAAAAAAGTGAGGTTTCCTAAGACGAGGAGGAAGAGTGACGATGAAGAACATATCACCTTAAGCCAGCTTTTGTTCCTCGGACACAATAAAGGACTGCCCAAATCCCTCCAAATCTTTTTCTTGCCATAACTTTTTCTTCTCTTCCATTGGCAGATTGAATAATTCCTTTATCCCCCCCATCTTCACTTTCTCTACCAACAAACTACTCACTCCATGGTTTATCAGCCGCATATATATATATATATATTCACCAATTCAATTTTTTTCAATACTTCAATTTCTTTTTTTTTTTTTGGAACTACATGTCAATATTATATACAGTAAAGCATCGATTATTAAATATTCAATAAATTAATAACCTCTATTAAATTATAATTTTTCCGGTCTCAATTTGGACTAAGATATTAAAATAATATTCGATAAATTAATAACCTTTAACCCAATAGTATTATTTTAAAAATAATAATTTTTCATGGTCTCGGACTAACATATTAAAATAATATTCGATGAATTAATAACCTTCAATCCTAATAGAATTGTTTTAAAAAGGTTTTAATGCGCGTGTTTATATATGATTACCTGGAAAAACCCCCAATCTTTGCAAGCATGGTGCAGCTTCTCCAGCTCAGAAGTCATAGATTCCTGATCAGTACTATTGTATAACTTGCGCATGTCTATTACAGGGATTTGGGATGAGGAATCGGACTCATGTATCTGGGGAAGATCGATAACTGGATCGGCCGGACATAACGACTGGGCACACTAGTTTGCTCAGCTGCTAGCTCCTTCACACAAGGCACCGGAATTGATCTGCCTATGCTTCTTGTCTTTTGTTCCATAATGCTACTGCCTTAGCTAATTTCCGAGCAACAAGCCCTACCAAAGATCGTAATATATACAACCAAGGAATAGTCTATTTTTCCAATTTCTTGTTATCGAAGAAATTATTAGTTGAACCATAGATCCATGTCAGCATCACATATTGAAATGTGTTAGAATATTTTTAATAAATACTCTCTTTATTTGGATATACGTGTCTCGATCTTTTAAGAAAAGCACAATTATTAAGAAAATAATTTTTTTTAATAGGTAGAAAACAATTAGTGTAGTGTATAATTACTAATTATCTCTATAAATTTAGAAAGTGTATATTCATGTTAATCTGAAATTTAATATTTATTACACAGATTTATATCAAAAAATATCATTAAATATAGTATTAAAATCTTAAATTATCCTGAAATGATAACTAAATATGAACAAAAATTTATTCCAAAAGAGACAATTATATGGGAACGAATGGAGTGGTTGAAATATTTAAGATGGAAAAAGTAATGCATTCAACATTTCAACCAATTATTAAAGATAGGTATAGAGGGCCAAATAAGCCCTTAAACTTTTAACTAAAGGTTTTTTAGGACTCTCTCTTAACTTTGACTCAAGTCAAAACAATTTGTGCAATTACACCCTTCACTCAAAAAAAAAAACTACTAATAAATCCAGCAATTTTTATATTCTAAAATTTGATTTATTTTTTATTTTAAAAATATTTTTATGTATAATATTAATTATATCTTTTCAAATACTTTCAACACTTTTATTGTAAATATATTTTACAGTTATTTTTTTTGAAAATTCATCAATTTTACCAAAAATTTCAATTAAATTGTAACAACTTTTATTAAGTTTAAATAGGACTTCTCAATTATAAAATATACAATTTATGGTAAATTAAATATAAATTTTATTATATCAAATATATATATTGTAAAAGATACCGTATTACACAATTTTTTATGAGTTTAAAAATTGAATTACACCAAGTTAAATTTTAAAAGTTTAATTATTCATTGAGAGAAAAAAATCTAGGATTTATTTATAATTTTTTTATTGATGGTGTAATTGTACTAAATATTTTGATTTTAAGGACTGAATTGAGCTGAGTCAAAGTTAAAATGTTTAAAAAACATTTGATCAAAAGTTTAAGGCTTATTTAGCCCTGTTGCCTTAAAGATACTAACAATATATAGACGAAGGGTTCATAATTATGCCGGAGAGATCAAAATTACTTCTAGAAACATCATTATTAATTTATAGTTGAAAATAAACCCCATATTCCTCTTTAAGCTTTTGTCAGCAGTACTATTACTGTCGGTTGTTGATTAATAATAGTACAGATTAATAATCAATTAATAACGTTTTTTTACCAGCGGATGATGCATCGACTCTAATAAATTTATGATAAAAAGTCAGATGTTCGGGTAGACATATTAATAAAAAAAACAGATTGATTTGCATATTATCCCTAACATTTTTTTTTGAAAGGACCGATATTTCTTAATTGTCACGTTTGATTAATAATAGAAAGGAAAATAGTATTGTTTATTAAGTATATTTTTAAGTTTAATATAAAGGAAAATTGTAATACCCGCAATTTTTGGATTAATTAATTTCAATTCAGAATTTTATTTAATCACGTTTTATTTTTTAAAATTTAAAAGGGTAGTTTGGAAAATTATTTTAAGCTAATTTTCGGGTTAGAAGTGTTAAATAATTATATGAATTCGTAATAAAAATTTAAGCTAAAACCGAGTTAAGGATTGTAAGTAATTATAATTTTGGACTAAACTGAAAATAATATTACTTTGTGTGTGTGTGTGTGTATATATATATATGTGTGTGTGTGTGTGTCCCATCTGCCAAGGGCTCATTTGAAAGAGAAACTTAAAAAGAAAATATCCTGTATAGTACCCAATCTTCTTTGGAATGTGCACAGTAACCCGAACCCATCTCCCCGTTGCTTCACTTTATTCCGGCCACCATTGAACGCAACTAGGTAACGAAATTAAAGCCCACAACATCATGATCATTTACATACCAAAAACCCCAACTGTTATAGCCAGTGGGGGATGAACGAAGCTTGCAAATTAGGAGGAGGGGCTATCATCGCGGGACCGGAGGTTCTGGCCGTTATTGGCGTCGATTGATGTTGGAAATAGCTTTATCGGCTTGAGTAGGGGCTGAACCACCCAATCTGAGATGAGAACCACCTTGTTTGGCCGTTGGACGACGTCTGGTGGCAATTGGAGTTCTCGTGGTTGATCTGCACATTTGGTTGGGCCTGGAGGCGAGTGAGCAGCGAGTGAGTGCTCTTGGGTAAGTTGCGATCCATTCTAGAAGAGTTGGTAGCCAAACAGCCACCACAGATGTGGAGCGTGGGTCCCACGCGCCAGGTGGCTGTGGGCCCCACTCCAACGATCTCAAAAAATTCTTAAAAATTCCAGAAAATTATTTCGGAGAACTTCGTGTAGAAATGATAGTGATAAAAGTTGTAGTTTTTAAATTAAAAATCCCAGAAGATAATATACGGTGTATGTAAATCCTAGAAATGTGTGTTAGGGGTTTAATTTATATGTTCAGACTTCGGATATCTTATAAACTTGTTGAATAAGCTATATTGAACTAAAATTGATATTAAAATGGATAAGTTATATAATTAATATAATTAATGGACTGACTGGATAATGAACCGAATTAGAATTTGTTATTAAACTGAGTAACTGATTTGAGGACAATAATGGATATTGTTGAACTTTGAATAAGTTTAGTTAAATTGATAAAATGGTGCGATGAGTTGAATATAAGAAATTATATATAAATTGAATATAAGTTGATATTGTTGTGATGTTGGTAAATTCGGGAAATCATGGTAGGCCCGGTATGTGGTTGAGATAATAAAAGTGTGTTTGCCTACAGGAATGGGCTCCACTACGGTGGAGAGATGTCCGTTTTACAGAGGAGATGCTGTCGAATTTTTGTTATAGGAATTTCTCATGAAACGTGGTATCAAGGTTAGATGATATAATAATAGAATTCGTTATATATTGATAGGAATAGAGATCTAGAATTCATTAGGAAATAGGATATTGTTAATGTTATTCTAAATGTTATTATTATTCTTATTCTGTAGAGAGTTCCAGAGGCCGAGGAGGGCCAAGCACGTTAGGAGCTGAACGGGTTGTTGAAGCAATTCAAAATAATTACTGATTCTCCTAAACTAACTTGTAGAAATATTAGAACCAGGTCGAATCCCAACTGAACCAATGTAATTATATTCTCAAAGTTAAACAACAAAAATATAAAGTAAGGGGGGCGGGGTTTGAATTGTTGAACTAAAACTAGAATTAAATAAGAAGTTAATAGAAGCAAAATAATAAAATAAATGAAAATAATCTTACCAAACTTCCAATTCAAAGGTGTAAATTCCAACCAATTGTAATTCTGATCATTGGCTCAAATATCAATTTCTCAATTCAAGTACTTAGTTTACTTATTCGGAAAAGCCACAACAAGTGTAAATTCTCCTAATATAATTGACTTAAACTAAGCATTCAAATCAAAACTTACCATTAATCAACTGGGCACGATATCGTTCCATATCAAATCAATGATAACATTAAAAATAGTGAGAATGACTAAACCAAAACCAATTAAGCGAGATAGCTACAAAATAATTAATCTTGTTCCTTTATTTCCCTAAAGCCTATCATGCAAGCTATGTAATTCGGAAAGCCACAATCACACACACATGAGCTAACTCCCTGCTACTTATATCAATCATTCATGACAATTACGGATCATAAACTCATGGATAGTAAAAATCAATATCGAATTAAGGCGTCAATTTAATCAATATAAAAAAATTTGTAAGAATAAGAACAACAAATAAAGAGACTTGAATTAAAGAAGAAATTCTGGTTTAGCACAAACCTCACAAAGTCACAATGGGAATCGATTCACCCTTGAACTAGAAATAAAACTTAGTCACTCATCGTGGAATAAAAATTCATAAAAGTTGTAGGGAATAAAAAAAAAAAGCGCACACTAAAGAAATAGTAGTCCCCTATGTCTTTTTTAAAGACTCCTTATATAGGGAGTAAAACCTAAATCCTAAAAGATAATTCCTATCCAAAAGAAATAACCTTCCTATATAGAATTCTAATCCAATAAGGAAAAAAAACTAGAATAATAGAAAATCTAAATAAACAAAGTCCTAAATAATATAGAAGACATTTTTCCTTGTCTAGCACTCTCAAAATAAGAAAAATAACATAATAAAAAGCCTCCACCAAAATTTACTTCAAATCGAACTGAGAGCACTAAGCTAGGTAGGGAATAGCCCTTTCTAAATCGTTACTCTTTCCGATTCCAGCCCGCTTTCGAGATGCCCTGTTTAGATCCGTTCCCCTCAAAACCAATCTTCCTTCGTGCTTTCCCTGGCTTCTCTTCAAAGTTAGCCTCTCCTTTAGGAAAAAGGAAATTCTCTACCACTTAATAAAAGAAACGTAGTCAACCCTCCTTAACAGCCTTCCTCTTTTGCTACAATGTAAAAATCTTAATAAGCAAATCGGCTATCGGGCTTTCTATTCTCGAGGTTGAGTTGAGCTCTATGCCGCAGAGGAGTCTAAACAACGTTGATATAGAAAGTGTGCTGCAAGTGAAAGGACTGCCCCCTCTTCCCCTCACTCTCCTTTACCCAATATGAACATTGAGTCCTGATTTCATAATTAAGTAGTATAGAAAGAGAAAGAGATTCATCTTGCTTATTTGCTTGATCATTGAATTGAGTGCATGGTAAATGCTTTTGACTCAACCTCCCATTGCTCTATCTCCAATAGCATGCAATCGATAATGAAGACAGATATATAGAATTAGATAAGAGGGGTCTTGAACCACCTCTTCCATAATCACCTCCCGAGTAAATTCTTAGAGAGACCAGTTCGTCCTTCTTTGTGAAGTCTAGCTTTGATCCTTCCGCCGACTCCCCTACTCCGATGTTAAGTATGTCATTTGCTCCCGACTTTAAAAGGCCTGATGAATGTTTATGATTTGCTCGTAGATTTCAATTCATTTTTTATATTATCATTATTATATTCATTTGGCATTTGCATGCATTATTTATAGTAATTAGTATATACATATAGGTGTATATATGTATTATAGTTAGTATATATTATGTAATTGCTATGCATACTCTGTGGTTGGAATGTTATGCTTGTTTATGCTTGCGAATGGAGGATGGTTGTGGGACTAGCTACTTGGTGGGTGTCACCAGGCAGTGTTCACATAGGAGTCAGATACGTACCATCTGAGTAAAGGACGGGGCTTGCTCGGTGAGGGCTTCCCAGGTGCCGATCCTCTTTTTTTCCAATTGTAGCTTACTTGGTGAGGGCTTCCTGAGCTACAATTGTTTATATTTCTGCGGCTTACTCGGTGAGGGCTTCTTGGGCGGCAGATATTTATATTTATGTGGCTTGCTCGGTGAGGGCTTCCTAGGCGCCAGATAAATATTATTGGAAGAAGAGAAACGTGTGGACTTAAGAGAGTCTACATAACTATAGGGTTATTGGTCTATTAGAATTTTACTTGGATTCTCCTCCTTGCTTGTATGCTTGACTGAACCATTCATGTTTATGACTGTATGTATATAATATTATATAAATATTATTATTGTGTGACTGTGTGTGCATTTTAGGTTGCATTTCATATATATGATATTGATTCACTCAGTGAGGTCTGACTCCCCTCAACTTATTTTTCAGGATTCTCCATCTTAGACCTCTTCTCGTACTCTTCGCTTGTCTTCTTCTTCCCTAGTGATATTATGTAGGTTTTGACTGTATTTATGAATTGTTATTATACTTTAGCGCTGCAGTAGTAGTCATTTGTTTAGGATTATGGTTGTATTATGTTAGTTATGCCATTGGTATGTTGTTATGATATTTGATTCCAATGTATATGAATATGCTATCTGGGAGTTAGATGTTATGTATGTTATGGATATGTTAGCCCTGTGACGCTCCAGTTAGTTATGTTGGCTACATATATATGTTTAGATATTATGATTATGATTTATATAATTATTTATTCATGTGTTACCAAATTGTGAATTTTTTGTTGGAACCAGAATATGTAATTCTGGTAAGTTTTGGTTATATGTGTATGTATATCAGGTTTCAGGCATGATATGGGTTCTGGTAGCTAATCGCTTTACCGTTCTCTAGCGCCGGTCACGTACCCCAGGTTTGGGTCATGAGAAAAATAACATTGTTTAATAAGTATATTTTTAAGTTAGTCACATTTTTAAATCTGAAACAAATAAGTCAATATATTTTCATTTTGTGTTAATAATTATAGCCAACTTGAAAATGACGTTCAATGTTGATTTGTCCCATATCATTAATAATAGAGAAAAGTACAGAAACATGGCATGTAATTTCACCAATTACACTTAGAGGTATGTGTTTTTTTGTGACAAATAAGCGAAAGTGTTTTACTCCCTTGGAAGGGGATTTCGGTGAATGAGGCTTTGAACTAGAAACCCTAGGTGGTGGTGAAGGGGCTTGAGTAGTAATGACAGGCTCCAGCAAGTGTACGGGTTCTGTCGTAGTAGTAATACTCAGAATACGAGGTCGATCCTCAGGGACAAGAGTTTAAATTAATTTTTCGATTAAAGGCACGATTTACATAAAAATAAAATGAATACCAATGATTGATTGTTTGAATTCTCGAAAGATTTAAACGAAATTAACTAAATTGAGAACTAGATTAAAACAAAATAAACTAAATTAAGCAATTGTATTTAAAATCTAAGAAATAAGATTACGATTGAAGTAAAACTGAATTAAAGCTGAAATTGATAAAAACATGCAATGGGACAAGCACTAGAGTTCTAGACATAATCTAGTGGGAGTAATCAAATTTTTCAGTTTAGGTTTACTCAAGCGAAACTTTTCTAAAATATTTTAATCCTCCGCCAAGGCAATAAAATGTATCCAACCAAATCAACAATGCAATCTCTCGATGCAATTCAATTAAATGATTGAACCCATTAAGCTAAGTTTCTAATTCAGATTCAAGTTAACTGCTGTTTCCTTGTTAACATCTAAATCAGCTTAATTTCCAATTCCGGATTATAACAATCTTTTGATTAAATTATAATTCCTAAAACACATAATTCATGGTGATCAAGCAAGAATAATGCAGATTGAAGCACTTGGAAATTAAATTGAATGAAAACCCAAGAACAATTATATAAAAATAACCATTCAAACCATGGAAAATAGAATTACCCCCTAATAGATCAAATATATCCCTTTAGTAGGGGATTAGTTCCACAACATAGGAAAATCCATCAAACAAACATCAAAATATTATATAAACAATAAGAAATTAATTTAAAGGAACAAGAAATGATAAAACTTAGTCTTAGAGATGATAGCTAGCCTCCAAACTCCAAAACCTTGTAAATCTTCTTAAACCCAATCCAAAAACAAAAACTAAATTAAAGAGTTTTTGTGTTTCTCTAAGAGAAAATGAGTTTCTTTTTTTTTTTTATCTGATGTTTCTAGGCTTGTATATATATATTTTTTTTTCCACTCCAAGGGTCCTAAAAATGCCTCAAACCGCTTGGAATGCTTAAAAAACACCCATAATAATTTCTGCCAACCTGACCAAACCAGACTGGACTAGTTTGGTCTAAGGTCCGATTTGGGGCTGCTTCTTTGCCCTTCTTCACGCCTAGAGGGAATTGGTTGAAACAGAACTAGGACGGTCCGGTCTGTGGTTTGGTTCTTTTCCTGAGAAATCAACTTATGCTCTCAAACTTGCACGGAGCATATCTTGAATATCATTCAAAATCCAAATTTAGAAATTATTGAGCCTAAAATGAATTTCAAGATGTCTACTTTAATTTATATATTTTAATATTTTTCTAATTCAATCGTTGTCTTGCCCAAAATGCCCTTGCCAGTTTAGTGCTATAATTGAAATCGCTTTCGGAGCACTTCCAAAGTTTAACTTGCCTCTCCTTCATTCCAGCACCAATTGGGCTGATTCTTTTTGAAAATTAAAGTAAATTTAATACCCTTGTGATATGGAGACTTTCAAATCAAAAATCTTTCCATATTGGATTCTTCAAACTCCCAAAGTTGACCGATTTGTGAAACCGCACACTACTAGCTTCTTTAAGCTCTAATCCTCAAGTGTTGTCTTTTGCTTCTAAACCCACAAACCACCATACCTACAATGATTTCACACCAAAACAAGTATAAATCACCTTTGAAAACATAAAACCCATGAATAAATTAGATTGACACTTGTATGATGCAAAGACAAGGGAATTATACGGTTTATGCTATAAATGTACTCAAATTCCCCTAATATTGTAAGTTAACAATATATAACAAATTAAATGCTAAAAACACTCAAATATATAGGGAATTGAATTAAAAACCACTAAATCATACAGGGTAAAACCCGGTTATCAATGGTATTATAACGATAAAAATATGTAAATAAGTGTATAAATATATTTTTTAGTATATATATAAATATTTTAAACTCTAATCGTACATATTTTCATTATTGTTTTTATTTATAATAAAATATATTTAGGCTTTAATTTGGATGTTTTTATCATTAGAATATCATATTTCATTATTAACTATAATTTATTGCTTTTAATT
>CANYLF012016250.1:0-12976 GCA_948193215.1 Bocquillonia castaneifolia
ATAAACTAATTAATCACTAATTATACTCTAATAATAATCTAAATTAATTACTAAATGGACTTTAAATAATTAGTTAACGGCTATAGAAAAAAGAAAATCCAAACTAATAAAAAAATAAAGAATTCACGGTTAAAAAAATAAAAAAAATTTATATACATTTTTTAAGTTTCTTATCCACCATGCATGAAATTCTTCTACGTTTTCTTATTTATTTTTAGAGAGAGAAAAAAGATAATAATTTTTCAGCCTTGGTTTCCATCTATTTATAGTGCTTAAACACTAACTAAGACTGCTCACAAATCCTAGAATGATTAGGACTTCTTTTAATTAATTCTAAATAATAATTCTTTGTAAAATTCAGATTTTCCTTAAAATTACATAGAGTGTCTAACTTGTAACTCAATTTTCGGGTCCCTACGGTCTATGAACAGGAACTATTTCTTCATGAGAGTTGTAGATCTCGATTTTCTCTTGAATTTAGGCTTTTGATTTCGAGTTTTCTATCCTAAGTTATGGCCCGATGAAGTTGATACACTGTCAAATTTTGAATTTGATACTAAAAATCTGAATTTTCTAAAAAAATAAAAACAATTAATATAAATCTAAAATTAATTCGTATAATAAAGTGAAATTTCAATAAATACATAATTTTATATCTATTAATCCTAATAATTTATATTTATAATTTGAATAATTTATAATTTTATGATTAAATTTAACTTAATTCATATATCATAGGGATTTATATATATTTTTTAATTATTATGCTTTTAATATATACTAGTTTTTTTCTTCACGTGCACTGCACGTGATACTCGTTATTGATATAATTATATTCTTAAATTATTTTTCTTACTTTTTAAACTAAACCATATTACTTGGTTACCAATATATTTATACAACTCAAGATCTAATTATAATTTCCACAAGATCTAAAAGGATTAACACTTGTTTCAATTAATTACAAGTAGTTTTTTGCAGCTAATTAATTACAAGTAGTTGATCCTTTTATAATTTAGATTTCGACCAAGAGTGCACATCACATAACTTTTGATTGTAACTAACTATTTAGGTATTTATGGTCTTTAAATGACCATGACTTCTTCATGAAAATTGTAGATCTTGATTTGCTTTTGAATTTAGACTTTTAAATCAATAAATTTTGAAAAATTCACGTTGAAAATCCAAATTTCCTACAAAAAATCAATATAAATATAAACTTAATTAGAATAAAATAATTAAAATTTATTTCTACACTAAACAAGTTAAATTTATCACTAAAAAGACTTTAAAAAAATTAGTTCATAATTATAGAAAAAAACCCCAAATTAAGTAAATTCAAAGAATTTATGGTAAAAAAATAAAATTTTATACACCTTTTTAATTTTAGGTCTTAAATCTTCAAATTTTTCTTCAATAGCTTGAATGATTGAAAAAATTTGTAAAATTAGCTTTATTATTTTTTTAGAGAGAGAAGAGCAACCATTTTTTTCAGTCTCGATCTTGATATATTTATATATTTCAAGATTTAACTACAGCTGCCCACAAGTCTTAGAAGGATTAGAATTTATTTCTTTCAATTCCAAGTAGTTAATCCTTTTAAAATTTGGATTTCAACTAAGATTGTACATATCTTCTGATCTGTGACTCACACTTTTAAAGTATTTTGCAGTATTCAAATGGCCACAAAATCTCTATGAAAGTTGTAGATCTCGATTTTCTTTTAAATTTAAGCTTTTAAATCACTCAATTCAAAGTCTTCTAGCTCAAGTTATGGCCTATCGAATGTGCTGCAATTTCGACTTGCAAATTTCATATTAAAAATTTGAATTTTCTATGAAAACTCAATATAAATATGAATTTAATTTAAATAAATTAATCATTAATTCTACTCTAAAGATAACGTAATTAGTCAAAATTAATTACTAAATAAACTTTAAATAATTAGTTCATCACTATAGAAAATAAAATACCCAAACTAAGCACAAATAAAGAATTCACAGTTGAAAAATATAGCTATTGATTTGTAACACACTTTTCCGAATCTTCTAGCTCAAGTTATGGCCCATCGAATGTGTTGAACTTTTAAGTTGCGAATTAAAATTAAGTTACGAATTAAACATTAAAAACCCAAATTTAGACTTTTCAATCACTCAATTCCGAGTCTTTTAACTCAATTTATGACCTGTCGGACGTTCTGCACTTTCAAGCTGCGAATTTCACATTAAAAACCCAAATTTCCTACGAAAAATCAATATAAACTTGAATTTAATTTAAATAAACTAATTAATCACTTATTATACTCTAATAATAATCTAAATTAATTATTAAATGGACTTTGAATAATTAGTTAATGGCTATACAAAAAAGAAAATCCAAACTAATAAAAAAATAAAGAATTCACGATTAAAAAAATAAAAAAAATTATATACATTTTTAAGTTTCTTATCCACCACGCATGAAAACCTTCTAGACTTTTTTTGTTTATTTTTAGAGAGAGAAAATAGATATTAATTTTTCAGCCTTAGTTTTCATTTATTTATAGTACTTAAACCCTAACTAAGACTGCTCATAAATCCTAGAATGATTAGGACTTCTTTTAATTAATTCTAAATAATAATTCCTTGTAAAATTCGGATTTCCCTTAAGATTACACAGAGCGTTTGACTTACAGCTTAATTTTTTGGTATCTATGGTCTCCAAATGGGAACAATATCTTCATAAAAGTTGTAGATCTCGATTTTCTCTTGAATTTAGGCTTTTAAATCACCCAATTTCGAGCTTTCTAGTTCAAGTTATGGCCTGACGAAGTTGATACACTATCAAACTGTGAATTTGATAATGAAAATCCGAATTTTCTAAGAAAATAAAGACAGTTAATATAAATCAAAAATTAATTCATATAATAAAGTGAAATTTTAATAAATACATAATTTTATATCTTTTAATCCTTGAAACGTTCAGGACGCTCCCCTTGCCTGAATGTCGACTGAGCTGTGCCAAATCACCGGAACCTGCAAAACAAGGGCAGACTTGCTGTGGTCCCCAGGGTTGGCTCCGATGCTTAAGTTAGAGATATTCTCTTGAGAATTATAAGTGTATATGAATGAGAAGACAATACCTGATCAGGGGTTTATATAATAGTAAGAACAATTCTCATAAGCCTAGGAATCCTAGTCTTAATAGGCTTAGGAGTCCTCCTTCACTCATAATGAGTCAAAGTCCCCTTAGGATTAGGAATCCCCCGTGTGATGAGAGTCCCCCTTGACTTAGGATATAAGGTGTCAAGACATGTAGAGGGCTAACGTGAGCCTAGCATGCAATGGGCCCTTTGGTCATTTTGGGCTTAAAGTAGTGATTCATATCACAAGTCCCAACCCCCCCCCCCCCCAAGTAGTGCTAATGTTAAAAACTTAGCTCAAGGGTAATTTCAATCTGTGGTGAACCGTCTTGCGGTAACTTTCTTTAAACAAAGGCGAACTGATTGGAAGCATGACTTTCTAAGAATCGCCCCCATTAAACAAATTTCTCTTAGAAGACTATCTACAGACGGGCGAGTTTCGGAGAATACTGAAGGCTGTCATAAATGACAAACGGCGCCTGCTGACACGTGTCCCACTAAGCAATCACGTCATTTCAATTTTCTAGGTGAAACCGTCCACTTTCAACAGACCTCTAGTGATCAAGTCACCATTCTTCCTCTTTTGCACTGGCATTTCTACTGTTATCGTCAGTCTATTTACTGAGCCAATCGAAACGCTTCATCACCCACAGTAAGTGACCGTTTCCCCCTCTTTTTTTCTACTGTATAATCAATTTATTTTGTACTATGTGTATCAATTTTCAAGATTCCTTTAATGGTAAACTATATTTGTTGTTTCTTGGGCACTTAATATCCATAAGTTTCATCCACGATATCGTCTACCATTCTTGTTGTCCTTTGCCATAATCATTTAGTTATTGTTTTTCTAATAACGTTTTTGGGGTGTTCCTAGGTAAGACTTAGATCGTTCATGGTGATTCCATCCCTGAACATATCTACCTCTTCATCTTCTACATCTACCCCCCAGGCCAGACCTTTTGTCATCTCAGTTTCCTCTGATTCATCAAACGGTGTCAACCAACCCAATCGCCCAAGGCCAAAACCTCAAGCCAACACATCAACACCTTAAAACGCCTCCAACTCCTTAAACCTAAAACCTTTAAAGACAGTTCGCCCCTTCTTAGCATTAGACGATAAACCTCATGACCCCTCAGACAGAGATATTGAGTCTTCTAGCTCTAGTAATAGAACCGTAGGAGTCGCCCCTCAGCTTTTTCCTCCTCCAGGATTTAAAATAAAACATATGGCCCGTAAATAGCCCAAAGACACTATAGACCTTCACCCAACTAGACTGATAGAGTCCAACCTAGACCTCTTTACCACTAGGTATGGCGGTCTCTCGAAATATTATGCCGTGAGACTACCCAAGGAGGGTAGCTTTGCCAACCAAACCTTAAGTCTGAATGAACAAATAGTTTATAAGGAATATATGAAAAGTGGCCTTAGGTTCCCTTTAGACCCTTCACTCTAAAAAATTTTATAAACCATACAATTCCCTTTGTCTTGCCTTCACGCAAACGCCTATAAATTATTCACCGCCCCTTCAATCATATGCCAACCAAAAGGCTATACCCTGACCCCCGAAATTTTCCTAAACGCATATAGCGTAGTAGAGAAAGTAGGGACCTCTGAGTATGTCACCTTCCAGGAGATCAAGAAGAGGTTTAAGGGTCTCAAAAACCATCTGAAAGGGTGGCGAGACAACTTTTATATAGTGACCTGTGAAACAGGGTGGGGTAAAATCCCTAACAACTGGTCTATCCCACTCAAAAAACCTAGGCGAGTGAGGACATTAGACAACACCTCTGTGAAGGTTGCACAATATTTAGCTGAACATCCTAAAGTTCATCTTGAGACCCTCATTAAAAAATGCCTTTATGGGGAGGATTTTATCCCCAAAACTAAACCCTCTGGCCCTCGGTTAGTGGATGAATCTGATGAAGATTCAGAAGAAGAGAAAGCTGACGTGGGGACCGAAGCTGGTGGCCCCAGCCTTTCACCATCTGATGGTATTTACTCTTTCTCCCTTTTACTTATATTTACTTTATTTATTCTTGTATAGATGCTAAGAGTCAATTATGTTGCTATGATGGCCGCAGCAGGAGCTACGGGAAGAGGGGCGAACCCTTCAACTTCCCCACCACAAGGAATGGATACAACTACTGTTGCTGAACAAACTCCTCCTTTGGAGTCGACTATCCCTGAGGCTCCCAAGAAGAAACCTTTCAAGGTGACTCGTAAGAGAAAAATATTGGTGAAGGCTGGGTTGAAGGCGTCAGCCGCATCAAAAAAGACTCACTCTTAGCTGTTGGAGACCATTAATGATGGGTCCTCTAGCTCTGAGGGCGAGCTTGCTAACATTAGTCCTTATGCCCAAGGATGGGTGGACGAGCTGGGGAATCCCACAGTCAAGGACAATCAAGTCGCCGCTCTAATCAGCAAGGAAATAAGCCTTCCTGCTGATATGGAAGGTCTTTCGGGGTGAACCCACAACTCGCTTGCTCTACAGGCTCAGGAACACATCCTCTCGGTAAATTTCTTTATCACATGTTACGTCTTTATCTTTTCTACTTTATATATTCTGGCTTTCTAACCTTTTCTTATGTATCCTTTTTTAGACGCTGAACCTTATCCGAACAATGAAATATAAGTATCAAGCAAAGCATTCAGCTCATAAGAGGGCGGTGAAAGATGTGCAATCTCAGGTCAAGTCTGCAGTAGATAAGGCGACTGTTGGGGTAGGGGTGTGCATCGGTTTTTTGGTTCGGTTCAGTTTGAACCGATCCAAAACCGATCGATTTTTTGGAGGCTCAAGGTTGAAACCAAACTGAACTGAATTGACCCCATAAACCGAACCAAATTCAACCAAATTAATTTCGGTTTATTCGATTCGGTTGGTTTTTTTATTTTTTTAAATTTTTTAATGTTTTAATAAATATTTTTTAAATTTTTATTTACTTATATATTAAAAAAATCATAAATACATATTTATAAATATAAAACACATATAAATATTGATGAGAATATAAATATAATGAGTAAAATATATAAAAAATATATATAAATATAAAAAATTAAAAATAAAATTAATAATTTCGGTTTTTTCAGTTTTTCGGTTTTTCAAACATGAGAACCGAACCAAAAACCGAAAACCAAATTTTTTTGAAAGTTAAAACCGAACCAAACCGTTTAATCAAATAAACCAAACCAATTTTCACAAATCGGTTTGGTCGGTTTTTTGCACACCCCTAATCGAGGCCGAGCTGAAGAAAGAGCAAGACAAGACCAAGCGAATAAAGGAGAAGTGTAACCAAGAGAAGGTTGACCTTGAGGCAAAATTACTAACACTAACCGAGAAGGCAGACCAATTGAAGAAGGAGAATGTTGACTTGAAGGCTAACGTAGAACCCTTACAGACTAAAATCACTCAGCTTGAGGGTGACTACGCCCTTCATCGTTCTCAAGCAGCTGAACTGGACTTCTTAAAATGCTTCATAAGTGGAACCCTTATCAAATATTGGGTGAAGCTTCGTGATGCTACACAACACCAATTTCCTGACTCTGACTTGTCCTTCATGGATTCCATCTTCCCAGATGAGGATGAGATGGATGAGTAACCATCTTTGCAATTATTTTCCTTATCTTCTTTGAACAAGTTTTATGTATTTCTCTTTGTAAAGTATTCAAACAGCCTTTCTATTTAGTGGAATTATATCTTCTTTATTTGCCTTGTCTTTTTCTTTAATCGTTTTATAAATGTTATTCTCCACTTGATTTTTCCTTTATTATGAGGCACTGCTGTTCATTTTGCATCGCCCTTTGACTTCTTTATTAACACCTTGGTTCTGTTTTACTTAGAATATGCCCCTTTAGATATTCTGAGGGTCTTTATTAAATGGTTGCTCACTCGCCTGCCTTGATATGTGTCTAACCACCTTATGCTTTTAGGTTTCCTTATCATGCATAGTAAAATTGGGAACCGCCTTAATTATTAAGTATAATAAACTGCCTTTAGATAATCCTAAGGTCTTATCATATAATAAACTGCCTTTAGATAACCCAAAGGTCTTTATTTGCCTTAGTGTCTTAAGGTATTTTACTTTATAATAAACAGCCTTTAGATAGCCCAAAGGTCTTTGTAAGGTGCTTTCTCAAACATTTGCTTTAGTGTTTTAAGGTCCTTTTTTTTCCCATGAAATTAACTGTGTTTCTACCTTGGAGTTCTTGGTAAGATATTTGCTTTTAGGTCGCCTCTTAATAAGAGGTCACCTTAAGTCGATAACTGCCTTTATCATGAAAAGTCTTTGTGATGTAGCTTCTTACATATTTGCCTTAGCTTATAAGGTCTTTTATTTCCCTCACAAGGTTTATTATGCCTCGACGTGAAAGGTCTTAGTGTGGTGTTCGCCCATAAGTCGCCCCGTAATAAGGCGTCGACTTATTTTGATGATTGCCTTTATCGTGAAAGGTCTTTATGTTTTGACTTGTATCAAGCTAGATTTTAGCAAATGATAACTTCATTAATCTTCGAGGGGATTTAAGTTAGGCTCCCATTTGCCTTACATTTGCTTGCTTATTTAAATAGAGGAAAAGAACTTAAAAGAAAAGAAATACATAAATACCTCAGTTGCTATTAGAGGCTTTATTTTCCCAACTTCTATAAGGGCTATCGTCTCGCCTTAACTATTGTAAGGTCTTTTTATTGGTGAAATTTGCTGAGATGCTTCATATTCCATGATTTAGGGATTTCCTCTCCTGCGAGTGTTTTAAGCTTATAAGCACCTTTGCCAACAACCTTGGCTATCTGGTAGGGACCTTCCCAATTAGCTTATAGTTTGCCAATTTCTTGCATGGACACCTCACTCTTTCTAAGGACCAGCTCTCCCTCTTCAAATTTTATTTCTCGGACTCGCCTATTATGAAACCGCGCCATTTTTAGTTGGCATGCCATCATTCTCAAATATGCTTGTTTTTGCCTTTCTGGCAATAGGTCTAAGTTTACTCGAAGCTCTTGCTCGTTAACGGGTGAGAGTTCTTTGGTTCTAAAGTTCCTTTCCCCTATTTCTACTGGAACCACTGCCTCGGAACCATAACATAGGGTGAATGGGGTTTCGCCTGTGGGATCCCTTGGAGTTATTTTGTTGGACCATAGAACATTGAATAGATGATCCACCCAGTTGGTTTTTTCTTGCTCCGGTCTCTTCTTAATCCCTTGAAGAATGATCCTGTTGGCTGACTCAGCTTGTCCATTAGTCTGAGGATGGTGAACTGAGGAAAACTTCTGCTCAATTTGAAAAGCCTCGCAAAAGTTCCTGAATGCTTGAGAGGCAAAATGTGTGCCATTATCCGTAATGAGAGTATGGGGGATCCTAAACTTGCATATAACCTCTTTGAAAAAGAAGTCTTAGACCCTTTGAGATATGATTGTTGGGACCGCTTCTGCTTCAATCCACTTAGTAAAGTGATCAATCGCCACTATTAGGAATTTCTTCTATGCTTTGGCTATGGGAAACGGTCCTAGGATGTCCATCCCCTATTGGGCGAATGACCATTCACTCCCTATTGGGGTCATGTTTTCTGTTGGCTTATGATGTATGTTGGCGTGATATTGGCATGCTTCACATTTGGATACCAAATTCTTGGCATCCCTTTTTATGTGGGCTAATAGTATCCTCTTAGGATCACCTTTCTGGCGAGCACGTTAGCTCCTTCATGGGTGGCTCCAATTCCTTCGTGAATTTCCCTTAACACATAATCTGCTTCAGTTTCACTTAAGCATTTGAGCCAAGGTTGGCCTTTGGACCTCTTTCTCAGTTCCCCTTCCTTATAAGCATATTTAGCGGCTTTCCTCATTAACCTTCTTGATTCCCTTGGATCATTTGGTAGGATGCCGTTTTCCAAGCATTGGATAATCGGCTCCATCCATCCTCTATTGTCTTCAACCGGCAGGATGTTGACCTTGGCAATACTAGGGGATTTTATCTCTTCGATTAGCACATTAGGGATTGTCATGCCCTCTGCTACCTTCTTTCTGCTCCCTGATTTTCTGTTATAAGGATTTACGATATTTGCCACTAGCCATCGCTCATTTTTTCTCCTTCTGCTATAAGTTGCTTTACCATGGAGACGTACTTGGTCATATCTTCGTTTGTTTGGAAAGTGCCCAAGACTTGGTTCATAATTAGCTGTGAGTCACTGTAAATTTCCAAATCTGTGATGGCTATTTCCAGGGTGATTTGTAACCCCAGGATGAGGGCTTCATATTTAACCACATTATTGAAAGTGGCGAACCCTATCCTTGCTGCATATTTGATTTCTCTCTTGTCTGGTCCTTTGATTAAGATACAGATGCCTACCCCTGCAGAGTAGACTGCACCGTCTACCATTAGTTTCCATGGGGAAATCTCTTTGGTAGCCATGGATTCCCTTGGCGTCATCGCTGCTACAAAATCTGCCAACACTTGGGCCTTTAACGCTTTTCGCGATTCATAAGTAACTCCCAAGCTTCCAATGTGGATCGTCCATTCTATGATTCTTCTTGAGGCCTCCGCTTTTTGCAACACCTTTCTCAAGGGACTGTCTGTTCTGACTACTACTGGATGCGCCTTAAAGTAATGCCTTAGCTTTTGTGTTTCTATTAACAGTGCAAAGGCTAGCTTTTCTAATATTGGGTAATTAAGCTCAGCTTCATGTAACACCTTGCTGATGTAAAAGATGGGCAACTGTTCACCATCTTCTTCTCTTATAAGTACCGCTGCCACTATTTCCTCCGTGGTGGATAAGTAAAGGTATAGGGTTTCCCCTTCTATCGGCCTACTCAATAACGGGGGGGATGTTAGAAATGTCTTAATTTCTTGGAAGGCCTTTGCGCAATCATCTAGCCACTGAAAATTTTTGGGATCTTTCAAGGTCTTAAAGAATGGTAGGCATAGCTTGGCTGAGCCGGAAATGAACCGTCCTAGGGTAGTGATTCACCTGTTGAGTTTTTGAACTTCATTAAGTGTTTTAGGTGGTTCCATGTTAATGATCGCCTGGATTTTGTCAGGTTGGCTTCGATCCCCCTTTGAGATACCATGAATACCAGGAATTTTCCTAATTTGACACCAAAGACATATTTCTCTGGGTTTAATTTCAAGTTGAATCTTCTAAGAGTCTCAAGGACCTCTCTCAGATCCTTAGGATGCTCCTCTACCCATCTTGATTTGACTATCATATCATCTACATAGATCTATACGTTTCTACCTATATTGGCTTTGAACATCTTGTTGACCATCCTTTGAAAGGTGGCTCCTGCATTCTTTAAGACAAAGGGCATCTTAGTGTAGCAATAAGTGCCTTCATGAGTTGTAAAGGCGGTTTTGGCTTCATCTGGTTGGTGCATTAGTATCTGGTGATATCCAGATTTGGTATCCACTAATGAGTATAGCCGATGGCCTGCAGTGGAGTTTACCAGCTAATCAATTTGTGGTAATGGATAGTTATCTTTTGGACATGCCTTGTTCAGATCAGTAAAGTCCACACACATTTTGTGTGAGCCATTGGGTTTTTTTACCATTACCACGTTCGCCAACCATTCAGGGTATTGGACGTCCCTGATTATTCCCATCTTCATTAGCTTCTTGATCTCTTCACTGATGGTGATCTGCTTAGGCCAGCTATGCTTCCTTTTCTTTTGTACTATAGGGGTGATTGCTGGATCAATATTTAGTTTGTGAACCATCACTTCTCTACCAACCCCTGTTAGCTCCTCTTCAGTCCAGGTAAAGGTGTCTTGGAATTCTGAAAATGTTTGCAAGGTTTCTTGTAAGATCCCTAGGTCCATCACTCCTACTTTTATTTCTTTGCCCAACCCCAGGGCTTTTTTTTGAATGGCTCTCACAAGTTTGGCTTTATTATCCTTTGGTTGAATATTCTCTTCTATGACAATAGTTGAGAATACCCCTTTTAGTGCCTGACAATAGGCGATCCTTGCCTGTCTTTGGTCGCCTTTGATTATTGCCTCTCCTTTTGAGGTGGGGATCTTTAAGAGTAAATATCATATGCAAATGCTGGCACACATTTCGTTGAGGATTGGTCGCCCAATGATAGCATTGTATGCGAATGGGATATCAACCACCATAAATTCTACTTGTAACTCCTTGGTTATGTCTCCTTCGCCCAATTCTACTTCAAGCTTGATCAAGCCTACTATTGTTGTTGATTTGCCTCCTAGGCCAACCAAGGGAGTGCTGACAGGGGATAGCTTGGCTTGATCTGGCCCCATTTTATCAAATACTTTCAGACTGAGGAGGTTCACTGAACTCCCCGTGTCCACTAATATGTTGTGGACCATGCAATTATGGATTAACGCTTTGACTACTAAAGCGTCCTCATTGGGGGTTACAGTTGCCCCTTTGTCCGTTACTGAGATTTGCACTGTTCCAATCTATTCTGCTGGAACCGCTTTTGAATTAACAGAATAGATGGACCTAGCTGACCTTTTTCTCTTGGTAGAACTATCGCCTCCTACGATTATGTATATGTGTTTAATAGGCCCCCCTCCAGCCTTTCTATCGCCTTCAGCTTTGTCACTATTTTCCTCATCTCTATGGTCTCGCCTCCTTTCTTGTCTTCTTTCATTCCTTCTGTACTCTCCTCTGTTGCCTCTTTGATCTCTAGGCCTTTCTTCTTGCCTATTATACGGCCTCTCTGTCTCTTTGTTATTCGCTCGATCATTTCTATCGTAAGCTCTATTGTAAGTGGGTCTGCCATGATCGTCTCTTTTGACAAATCGCCTAAGGGACCCAACTTGAATGAGCTTTTCTATCTCCTTCTTCAAGTGATTGCATTGCTCTGTATCGTGACCTACGTCTTTATGAAACTGTCAGTAATTACCATTATCCCTTTTCTCAGCTGTGTATAAACTCATCCTCCTTGGCCATTCTATCCTATCTCCATTGTCTTTGATGTGCATAAGGATTCATTCTCTAGATGTATTAAGGGGCATATATTTGGGGAGATTGGAGCTCTTAGACCCATTACTGCCACCCGAGTTTTTGCTTCTTTTAGGAGATCACCTATCTCCCCTTGGGAAAAGCTCTCTTTTGTATTCCTTCATTCTCTTTAGATAATACTGACCATCATCCACTCTTATGGCCGTGTTGGCGAGTACCATTAGGGTTTCTACATTGTTAGGAGCCTTGGCTAACAATTCCCTCCTGAATTCTTCGTTTGTTGTACCATGGAGCATAGCGGAGCAAGCTACACCCTGATTCAAATCTTCTATCTTGGCGATCTCATCATTGAACCGCTTTTTCTTAAGGGCTCGCCTTCCCTTTATTGAATAGAAAATAGGTTTGCTGACATCTTTTTCTGTTGAATAGAAAATAGGGCTCCGATGCTTAAGTTAGAGATATTCTTTTGAGAATTATAAGTGTATATGAATGAGAAGACAATACCTGATCAGGAGTTTATATAATAGTAAGAACAATCCTCATAAGCCTAGGAATCCTAGTCTTAATAGGCTTAGGAGTCCTCCTTTGCTACTATGAGTCAGAGTCCCCTTAGGATTAGGAATCCCCCGTGTGATGAGAGTCCCCCTTGACTTAGGATACAAGGTGTCAGGACATGTAGAGGGCTAACGTGAACCTAGCATGCAATGGGCCATTTGGACCTTTTGGGATTAAAGTAGTGAGTCGTATCAATCCTAATAATATATATTTATAATTTGAATAATTTATAATATTATGATTCAATTTAACTCAATCCATATATTATATGGATTTATATATTTTTTTCAATTATTATGTTTTTAATATATATTTGAAATTTTAATTAATGAATATTTTTAAATCCTGATTAGCTAAGGATTTTATTTTTAATTAATCAATATAT
>CANYLF012017208.1:0-10578 GCA_948193215.1 Bocquillonia castaneifolia
TTTGATGTGGACAAAGTTGAGATATGGCCGAGCATTAGCAACACTTGTAAGGATTTCCTGTGTCTTCTTCTCTCTTTTCATGTTTGTTGCAATTCTGGATATTGAAATTCCCCCCCTTCACGTCAAAGTCGGCAATTAATTTTTTTTTAATAAAAAGAAAGATCGGATATAAATTTAATTCAATTAGATTTTAGAATAATTTTTTTTTCAGTTATACGACTTTTCTACAATATATTTTAATTAATTTAAATTATTTGATAAAGTCAGCATGGATTATTTAAGAAAGGGTAAAGTACGGAGACCACAAGGGATAACCTATTATATGAGTTTACCACTGAGTTTTATATATGATATATTTATCTCATGTGTTTTACTTTTACTACACTAATCACTCACCTCTTTGGTGCAATTTTAATCATTTTCTATTATTTATATTAAATTAAAAATAATAACTTACGGTTAAAAATAAAATATGATACTATAATGTTAAAACAAATCCAATTTGATGTCTAGATGTATTTTTTTTATAAAACATAAATACTTATAGACTCTAATGATAAATATATTCATTAACATTTTTTTATAATAAAATCTATTTAAACACTAATTTGAATTTTTTTAACATTATAATCTCATATAACATATTACTTTTAATTTAATATAAAATTAATAAAATTGTGTCAAGGGGTAATTAGCGTAGTGAAACTAAAATAAAGGAGGTAAATGTATAATAAAAAAAACCTCAGAAGTAAACCAGTGTAATAAGGTCATACCTCAAGGGTCATTGTCATTTACGTTTTAGGAAATTTTAATATTCATATTTACATTATATTTAGTATAAATATGTACATTTCTTTAAACTTATGAAATTTATTTACAATTTTGAAATGTTTGTATTTGTTTTAAATTGAAATACATTTAAAATTCTAATTTTTTTTAATTATATAAATTGTTCAAATTTGAGAAATTTACAAACGGACTTGAAATTAGTTGGGATAAAATTTTCATTATAATTAAAATACTTATGTGTTTGATTTATAAAATGATTTAGGATAGCTATTTCTGAGTAATATGAAATATTATTCTTTATTTATTACAAGTAGTAATTATTCTTTAAAATTAGAGAATTACAAATTTATCAAATGAACAAAATAGAAAAACATCGATTGTATTTGAAATAGTTATTCTACTTTATCTAATTATCAATAAGAAATAGTTATTATATTCTATTACATGAACTAAAGATAATTCTATAGGAAAAATACATATCTGGGTTCTTTTATTTTTATTTTTTTTACTTGTGTTCTTGTATTTTTATTTGTAAAAATTAAATTATTGTACTTTTTTTATTTGACATTAAGTCCTTATAATTTTATTTTTATTCACATTAGGTCATTCAATGACTCAATGTGAATAAAAATAAAAGTACAAGAACCTAATCTACCAAATAAAAAGTATAGGACTCAACTTTCAAATAAAATTACATATACTCAATGTCAATACTAAAAAAATATATTAAATTTCAAAAAAAAATTTGGATGAAAGTTCTTATTTATTAAGAACACCTTGAGAGAAGGCCAATACTTATAAAAGAATAAGAGATGATGGACAACGGATCACATCATCAGAAGAAAGAGATACATGATGAAACTTACATTTTACAAGATGAAAAGCTAGATTATAAATGCTACTATAGAAAAAGTCCTTGGAGGTTGCAGATTCAGAGCTTCTAAAAATCATCTTATTTCTTCACTTCCAACTTTCCCAAACCATTATCATCCATAGAGAGGTAATAAATGATCTAGAAGATTTGGTCTTGAAAAGAGCTACCTATTGATAATAAAAAAAAAGTCTTTGGTTGTAACAGGCATGACAAACTGAATATTTAACCAATGAAATAGATCCAACCAAAGAACTTTAACAAAATGACAATGTAGCAAAAGATAGTCTTGTGTCTCCATCTCCTCACAAAAACAACTTTAGAGATTAGGGTGTGCCCACGATGGCATCCAATGACAATGGCAAGGGAGTCATCTGCCTGAGGATTTTAGTTTTAGGAAAAATGTGGAGTCGCCACACGAATGCATTGGGATCGCCAAGTGATAACAAAAAGATTGGTTCCTTTGGAATGTCATTCGTCATCACTCAAGAAAATTTCTAGGTTCGAAATAAGCAATCCATACAAAGTCATTTTTCCATTTAATTATTTAAGGTGGTTATTATTTCCCATAGAAGCCAAATAATATAAAGTGATAAATCACCCAGAAAGGAATTATGGCACTAGTAATATTGAATGAATGATAGTCCCTAATATTGTTTCTAGCTAGTTATTTCTCTGAATTTAGTCCACTTGATTAGCCCTATTCAAATTGAGTGTTGTTCGCAGTGGTGGTGGATTTCTATATTTATTTTAACATTTGCCGAATTAATTATTTACCTATTTATTTACATGCTATACATCCATAGTCAGTTTCTAATATATTTTACATTCTTTGCGGATTAATGCTTGCTCATTAATTTATTACAATTTCCCGAGAATAAGTATGGTAGAAATGATATATATATGTACACACACACACACACCCCCTTAGAGAAAGGAAATGGGAAATGATTTTCTGCAAGTTTCAATCAATTATTTACCGAGTTCGATTAATTAAATCTGTTTATTAATCTAAGAGTTTTTTATAGTGATGTACATGAAAAATAAATAGAGTTAGGGAAGTTTACCAATAAACCAATTGGTCCTTTGGGGAAGAACCGATCAGTTGATCTTCATGATGATCAACCTCTCGAATGGTGTCAAAGTGCCGACCGGTTGTTTTGCAAAGGATCGTCTAAATCTCCAATATAGGCCCAGGCCCAAATATACAAAATATATTGTGTACTACAATTGATCAACCGATCTAAGAAATAGATCAGCTGATTGGTTGATCAAAGAGTCGTAGGAAGGCTGATGAAGAGTCGATCAATGTTGTAATTAGGGGACTGAAAATTCAAATGTTTGTATCAACCTATTTATTACAAATTTTACCAAATAAAATATACACAGCAATAAGCAGAGGCCCAAAGAAGTAATAGGAGTCCTAAAACGGCTAAGGAGATGGGTTTTAGGTGGTTTTCAAGGCTTGTGAATCAAAAACATAATTTTGAACCGTAACTTGAGTTATATAGCTCCAAACTTCAATCTGTTTGTTCCAGCAGCATCTCCTCCTCACTAGGTTGTTATAAAAATAAACAAAAAGTGGAATGGAGTTAGTGTAAAATCATCAAGGCAAGTTATAGAAGCTTAAGATGACATAAAACATGAAAATATACAACCAAGATTCGTGAGAATGATGCCTGTATGATTGTGGATAGTTGGTTGCCCTCAGATTATAAGTTTGTACCATTTTGATGGTTGTATGAGATGATCAAAGCTTGCTGGAAATTGGAAATGAGAAAAATGAGCCTTTTCTCCACTTCATCTGTGTTTTTCTTGTGTTTTTGTTATTGTGTGTGTGTTAATACAGTAATATGTAAAATGATCATCCCCTCTTTAACTCGTGTCTTAAGTTTGTGTTTATAGACCCAGCATTATGGCAAACATCTGTGGTTGTGTTACTTTAAATTAGCCGCTTTACAGAGAATAATAATAATTACACTCTGCCAATAGGCGTAGGACTGATCAGTTCATTGGGAAGAACCGATCGGTTCTTCATTTTTTGACTGGACGGTCATTCATTTGGGCCTTTCAGGTTTGCTAAAAAGTGGGCCCACTATTAGATCAATCAATCGACTGGTTCATTGTGAAGAACCCGTCGGCAAATCAAAGAACTGTGTTGTGTTTTAGACTCAATCATCTCATTCCATAAAAAATGTGGTATAGAGAATGGGCTTATGATAGACCGTATTTGTCATTGTGCTCTTGGGCCACTTCCATAATCCTACATCCAAAAATTAGGTGTTTATAGTTGCCCCCGCTTTGTCGTAGTTTAGAAATCTTAATTGCAAAAACATAAATAAATGAACTACAAAGAAAATAATCGTAAACACTAACAAAATCAAGGATATAGGAAAAGGATACAACCCATGTATGGATAACCGTCTTTGTCGATAGCCGTCGCCGTAGATAGTCATCCTCATAATCAAGATAGCCATCTCTATATGTGAACAGCAGGGCGTGCCCGTGGAGGCGTCCAATGGCAATGGCGAGCTGACTCACTATAGGGATACCAATTTTAGTTTAAAAAGATGTGGAGTCACCACCCGAATTGCATCGGGATTACCTAGTGATAAACAAACAAGCCGATTCCTTTGGAATACCTATCCATCATCACACTAGATGATTTCTAGGTTGGGAATAAGTATTCCATAATAAGGTAATTTCCCATTTAATTAATTAAAAAAGGTTATTATTACCTACAGAGGACAAACAACTTAAAGTGATGAATCACCAGAAAATAATTATGCATTGGTAAAGGATGAATGATCATCTCTAACATTGTTTCTAGCCATTTTTATTTCTCTGCTTTAGATTTGCTTTTGTTGGCCTAATGGTCCTTTATCTAACCTATTTTGAGCTTAACAATCTTTGTTAAATGTTTAATTAAGTTTCCAAGTGTGTAGGTTGAGTTTCAAAAGGAAAATTCAATGATTGGAAAATGACTTGTAAATCACGCCCAAGACGTTGTTCATTGCCTATGCGAAGCTTCACGTGATGAAAGGCCAAACCTTCTACAAGTCAGGATATTGGTACATCACATTAGCGATTGATCCCATCACCCCTGTGACCTACTTCACCCACATGATGAAATGATCATGAGCAAACAATAGGAAGAAGTAGAGCTTCTGCATCTCAAAAAAAAATAAGTCCATCCACATGCGATGAAAGTATCACCCACACGATGCAGTACCTCCAAACAAAGATAGTCTTTGCCTGTTGATCGAGCTAAAGATATAGGGGATCGCGTCCAAGATGCCCCTTGTTGATGTTGAGCACTTCAGTAGATCGCCCACGTGATCAGATCCATCGTGCCAGCGACTAAGTGTCCAGAAGCACCTTTTCCATGAGAAATCCAATGAAACCTATATCACGCCCACAACCAGTCTTGATCGCCCACGTGATAGACAATTTTTATTGACCATTGGAAGTCTTTTTGAATCTCACGCACGCGACCTAGATATCACGCCCGTGACCAAGCATAATCCATTGACAACACATTTTGGATTATTTCTAACAACTAGTTTTAGGTATTATGGCTATAAATACCCTTCCTAATTGTATTTAAGAATAACACACATTCTTAAATAGCCAAAATTCTTGCAAATTATTATTTCAAATCTCTTTTTAAATAAATTCCTTGTGAATTTATTATGTGTGGGAAGTTAGAACTCTAGAGAATTTGTTGCTTGGGTTGAGTGATCTTTCTACCTTGTACAAGTGTCAATCTTTGTAAGGATTGGGAAACACTTGGGTTGGGTTTGGTGTTAGCCTTGTAAACACTAGGTTTGGTATTGCCTATTGGAAGCACTAAGGTTTGTGAGTGAGCCTTAAGTAAAACTCTTTGTTTAGGTCTGGAGAGAGCCTTAGAATTCTCTTTATAAAAGTTGAAGATAGCCTTTGAAATCTTCATTGTAAAGGTCGTGAGATAGCTTTTGAAATCTCACATTGTAAAGGTTGGAGATAGCCTTGGAAATCTCTATTGTAATCCATTTGTGGTAGTGGAACCCTAAAGAGTGTCTTTGGGAGAAGTGGAGTAGGTCAAGTTGGGAACGAACCACTATAAATTCTTGTCTATTCTCCAAAGCAATTTTTAAACTTTTAATTTCGCACCAATTCACCCCCTCCCCCCCTCCTAGGTATTTCAGCTTTGATTAGAATTAGCCGGATTGAGTGCGGATTGATATGGTGGTGGGTTTCTATTTTTTTCGTAATATATGCCAAATTGATTATTTCCTTATTTATTTACATGCCACACATCCACAGCCAGCTTCTAATATATTTTACATTATTTACAGATTAATGTTTCCATATTAATTATTTATTTATTACCTAGGATAGAAAGACGGCAGGAATATACATACACCCTTAAAGAAAGGAAAGGAGAGATGATTTTCTACCATTTTTAATCTATTTATTTACCAGGTTTAATTATTTAAATAGATTAATTAAACTAGCAATAATCTTAGGTGATTTGACATAAAAATAAAAAGAGTTAGGAAAGTTCATCGATCAACCGATCGGCTCTTTAGAGAAGAACTGATCGGTTGATCTTAAAGCTTCAACAGGATTGAGATCTTCAGCCCCCCCCCCCCCTCATACTGATCATCCTTTTAAATGACGCTAAAGGACCGAGCAAACCTTCAAGCATGAATCGAACGAATCTTCAATAATGGCCCAGGCCTAAATACATAAAATATATTTGGTACCACCAGTTGACCAGTCGATCTAAAGAATTAGATCAACCGATTGGCTGATCAAAGAGCCGAAGGAATGCCAATAATCAACCGATCAACGTTGTAATAAGGGGGCTGAAACTTTAAAGATTGATATCAACCTTTTTATTACAATTTTTTTTCCAAATGAAATATACACAGCAGTAAATAGAGGCCTAAAGAAGCTGTAGGAACCCTAAAATGACTAAAGAGATGAGTTTTATAAGTTTCTCAAGCTATTGAACCAAAAACATATTTTGATTCATAACTTGAGTTCCAAAGCTCCAAACTTTAGTCTGTTTATTCCAGTAGCATCTCCTCCTTACCAGGATGTTATAGGCATAAATAGTAAGTGAAATAGAGTTAGTTCTAGAATTAACCAAGAATGTTATAGTAACTCAAAATAAAAGAAAAGAATGAAAATATACAACCAACTCTATGAATATGATGGTTGGATGATTGTGGATAATTGGTTGCCCTCAGATTATGAGTTTGTATCATGTTGATATTGTTTAAGATAATTGAAGCTTACAAAAATTAAGAAACAGGAAGAGCCGAACTCTCCTTCCTTTGTATTTTTGTGTTTTTAGTGCTTGTGTCTTTCTTTTGCATGTAATTGCCAACTTCCTTAATTCGTGTCTTTTGTTTAAATAGACTCAGTGATTAGGGCAAATGTCGGTTTGTATGTGTTGTTAAATCAGCCACTTTACAAAGAATAATCATGATTACACTCTACTAGTAGACGTAGGATCGATCGTTTCATCGTGAAGAACCAATCGGCTCTTTGTTAGTTGACCGGTCAGTCATTTGCTTTGGGCCTTAAAATACGTTTAAGATGTGGGCACATCATTGAATCAATCAGCCGACCAGTTCATTGATGAACCGATCAGTTGATCAAAGAGCCATGCAAGTGCAATTTGGTTCCAATCATATCATTTCATCAGCAATGTGGTAGAGAGAGTGGTCCTATGATGGATCGTATTCATTAATAGGCTTTCAGGCCGCTTCCATAATCTTGCATCCAAAAATCAGGTGTCCACAATTGCCCCCGCTTTGTCAGAGTTTAGCAACGTCAATCAATCAAATGAATAAATGAACGAAAAAACAAATATAAACATAGATATAATCAAGGATACAGAAAAGGATACAACTCGGGTGATCGATAATCATCGCCGTAGATATGAGTCACCATGGATAGTCATCTCCATAATAAGATAGGCATCTCCATCGATAGTTATCTCCGTAATAAGATAGCCATCTCCATCGATAATCGTCTTCATAATAAGATAGCCGTCTCCATCGATAGTCATCTTTGTAACAAGATAGCCATCTCCATTGATAGTCGTCTCCTTAACAAGATGAAACTAATATAATTTTGCTTACTTTGTATTTGATAAACAAAAAAATTAAGGAAAAGATTCTTCAAGAGTTTCAAAACTCAAAAGTGCATGATAAATACCGCCAAAGCCCAATACAACTTTGTATGTGTAATGGGTTAATCATAAAAGTGAGGAGTGTAATATGTTAACCATATAAAAGTTATTTATCAAAAAAAAACATATAAAAGTTTAGGAGTGAAAGTATGTATTGTGCCAAATCTAAACTATATATGAGTATATCTGAGTATAATTCTACTACATGCTCTCAAAATAACTTTAATTTTGGATGCTTGAATATTTATTTAAAAATGTGCTTTATAATTTTCTAAATCTAATAAAAGAAGTATAATAATTTTTTTAAGTTACTACACTTTGTTTCCACTTGATATCACAATTTGTATTTTCCTTACTATTTTTCTTTTTTTTATAATCAAAATGTTGTAAAGCCATTGGTAATTCATGTATAAATATCAAACCAGAGAGTAGTTTTATTATCGACAAAATTAGAAAAATATATTTAAAAGGATATGAGAAATAAGAAATGTTAGAAAAAAATATACAATAGAATTTATAAGTCATAATAAATACGTTAATTGTATTATCATAATACATAAATTAATTTTTTATTTTAAAACACCGAATTGAATCGAGTAAACTGTAATAAATTGAATTGATCCGAAATAACCGAAATCCCAAACTGAATTGGACCGAAAAATCAAGACAATACAAGACAGAGATTTTATTTTTCAATACGGTTCTAGATCCTCATTTTAAAATCCCCGAACTTCAAGACGGTTCTGGAGATTTTAAAATCCTCAAACTTGATCGAATTGTGCCCAGCCCTAATTTCTACTATGACAATTTATAAGAAAAGCAATAACAATAGATTTTCTTACATTTTACATACAAAGCATGCTTATTGCGAGTTTCTATTTACAACAAATAAGGATTTATTTTAAAGATTACCAAATCAGCATTATAACCCTTTACATGCGAAAGGGGTGATTAAAACAAGCAAATACAATAAAAGAACCTAGTTTCTAGCATTTTTATATTGATTTTGATTATCAAATTAACATTACAAGTTGTTTTCATGCATATAGACAAGTTTCTAGGCCTCAAGAATGTTTAGGCTTGCATGGAATCACTTAAATCCATGTGCAAGCATCTTTAAAGCCCAAAAAACAAGCCTAACACTAGTGCACCATTTCCAACGCTAGAAAGGCACTGGCATCTATCAAACGCCACTCTTGGACTGGCATTTGGCATGCCAACGCCAGTCCAGACGTAGAAACTTTCATTTGCATAAAAAAAGAGAAACATACCAGAAAAACATAAATCTAGGTTTCCAAACTCAAAAAAATGCAAAAATATGATAGATATATGTGTAGACAAAGAGGGGTTTCGTCAGTAGTCCCAGCCTGATTGACGACTGTGGCACTATGCATTTAGCATAAGGGAGCTAATAGTGATTCGCCACCTGAACCGGCATCAAGAATATCTTACATGGTGTGAGTCTCGATTCCCCTAAGAATGTAAAGACACATTGACCCTAGAGATTCTGTGATCGGACTACCGCATTCTTAGGGCGTGATTCTTACTAGCCACTTCTAGAATTATTCTAACCTTCATTTTCCTCTATGGCAATTATATCAAAGCAATAAAACAAAGAAAAATCCTACATTTTACATGCATTATACATTTATGAAAAGTCAGTTTCTATTATTAACAAACAAGATTCATTTTAACAAATTTACCAAATATGATTAGAAATCAAATCACACGCAAAAGGTGACATAAAACACATATAGCAACAAGCAACACAACACACAACCTAGGTCTCTAACTTATTTTAACCTATTTTATTACCAAATAAGCATTATTAACCATTTTTCATGCATCAAAACATACTACAATTACCCAAGAAAGATTAGAACCTTACCTCGTCGCTTAATTCCACGTGAAAAGCAATTTTTAAGCTAAGAAAAGACCCCAACGCCAGTGCAATGCCTCAACGCCAGTGTAGGCTGGCGTTGTAGGCTTCTCAACGCCAGTGGCGCCACTCCACTCTCGGATCGATAAAGAATGCAGAAAAACACGAAAATATGTAGAAATATGCGATGCTATGATGATGCAATCGAGAAAAATGGATGTTCTAAACATGGCAACGTCAAAACCAATTCCAGAACACGTTTGCATGCATTATGTGACATTTAAATACATGATTTCACCCAAAAGATGCAATTTTTGCATATTAAAATCACATAAATATTCATAGAAAATTCATACTAACACAAAATAATCGCAGATCTTACCTATAATTATATTAACACTGCAGAAACTCGTTAGTGACATAAAACACACATACAGAGCATGTTAACATTACTCTACGTCATTTAAACACTTAAATCATGCCATAAATCATGACAATAATCATTCAAAATCACCAAATCATGTTATACATGGTAGATCATGCCATGGATGACCAAAACAGAATTCAAAACATAGAAAACATACCTAGAGGCTCTTCGGAATGGGCTTGAGTACCCTCAAGGAGCGTCGAATGATGTAGAAAGAGGCTTCGTTGTTGCTAATCACCAAGGAAAGTGGAACTGCAGGCAGTATTTCTTCTCAAGAAACACCTAATGTCACGTCCCTAATTAATTATCAATTTATTTATTTTGCATCTAAGTATGATTAATCATTTCAATAAGTATTGGAATCATTAGTATGTTTAATTTTGTTAACGGAGGTTGATTCATTGGTGATTATGAGTAGAAAGGGT
>CANYLF012017644.1:0-10648 GCA_948193215.1 Bocquillonia castaneifolia
AGATATATTTTATTAAAACTATCACTAATCTAATACAAGATTAAAAGAAAATGGAGGGAATTTGATTGGAGAGGAGTGCAATCCACCCTTAATACACCCTAACTCAAAAAAAAAAAAAACATAACTCAATGGTTGTCCTAACTAGGGTGGTGATTTTTGCACTCACCTCTTTGATAACCACACTCCATATTAAATGCTTTTAAAATTTAAATGACTTTAATAACCTTAAGTCAACTATATATTTTTAATTTGAGAATATATATTATGTTACTTACCTAAATCAACATTATCTCTTATATAGAAAAATTATTTTTAGTTTCTGTTGGTGTACTATTTTGCATTTTGGAAAAGTGCACAAGAGAGCTAAATTAAGGACGTAATTATCTAAAATCCAGGAGAGCCATGTCAGAGATGAATAAAACAAGTTGTAGGAGAACCGAAGTATGAGGAGTAATTAAAGACAAGATAACCACCACTAAGTTTGGGGAAATGGGTAGTTATTTTGGAGCTCTTACATATACCCAAGAAGTTAGGACATATAGAGATTTCATATCCGAAAAGAAAGGAAGTAGTGGGTTAAAGGAATTGAGACAAGCTGCCATATTCATGTCCTAAATTTTAGGAAACCCATTACTAGGAGAACCATGTTCAAATTAATACAAGAGGTAAAACGTAAACCAGAAGAGCCATGAACGTGGGAAGTGGTTGAGTTAAACATAACCGTTTAATGGAGTAATGGGTGAATGGTTGCTTGGCAAAAGAGGGCAGGTTTCCAGAAGCGCCGACAAAATAGGAGAATAGAACCTTCAAGTTTCAACTACAAAGGAGGTTATACCTAGGAGAACGTGGTTAATGAAGCTTGTTTTCAAGAGGGTAATTGTCATGGAGGTGACTATAAAAGGAGGTAGAAGACATGAACGGGGGAATCCAACAATCCAACATTAAAAACACATTACTACAAATTTCAGCCAAGTCTTAGAAAATATTAGCAAACATGTAGTTTTCAATTTCATAACATCTATGTTTGTTTCCCTTTCAAAGCTTATAGTTCAATTCTAGTAACTTTAATTTCATTGTCTTTCTTTTTACTAAATTTAGCCTTTATGATTTCAATTTCCTTTAGTTTTACTTAAATCTTACAATGCCTTATCTTGGAGAATTGGGATACTGTCAAGCGGATCCAAACCCACAATTCCTTAATAGAAGTCAGGTTTAGAATTGGGAATCCGCTTCCCTGGCACGCCCCGCACCAGTTTTCTACAGGAAATCCTTAGGTGCATACCAGGAGCACCAGCAGCAAGTTGTCCAGGGGGAAACACCTTTATTTTACATTTATTTTCTATTAAAGATATCATTTTAAACATAACATTGAATTTGAGAGGTATGTATTGATTAACGGAAAAAATTTGATATAGTTGATTATTTTTGATAATCCGTGTAAATTGTTCAAAATTTATAAATCTGAACTAATTGGATAATACATGCAAGTTCGGGGGTAAATTAGCCTTTAAGCCAACAAATACCCATATTATATTAATTCTAATTGAATAAAATATACATGCTATATTAATTCTAATATGATGATAACACTTGAACGCAATATTTGGAGTAAGAAAAATCCAATATTAAGTCTCATTCTATTTTTGTTTTAAGTTTTGAAGTATCTAGTCTTCTTTTATATCTATAAAGAAAACCACATTACATATAAGTTCGAAAAGATTATATATATATATAAAAGAAAGTGTGCATCTGTTCGGTTCGGTTTGGTTTGAATCGAACCAAACCGATTGGTTTTCGGTAGTCCAAAGTTGAAAGCAAATCGAATTGAATTAATCCCTAAACCGAACGAAACTAAACCAAATTTATTTCGATTTTTCGGTTCGGTTCGGTTTGATCCGTTTTTGTTTTATATTTTTTTTTTAAAAAAAAAATTTTAAATAAATTTTTATTAAATTTTATATACTCATATATTAAAAAATCATTACATATATATATATAAATAAAGAACATATAAAAATGTATCAAAAAATATATATAATAAGTAAAATATATATAAATATAAATATAAAAAATTAAATTAAATAATTTCGGTTTTCAATTCGGTTTAATTTTTCAAACATGAAAACCGAACCGAAAACCAAAATTTATGAAATTAAAAACCAAATCGAACCGTTTAGCAAATAAACAGAACCAAATTTCATAAATCGGTTCAATTTATCGGTTCGGTTTGATTTTTGCACACCCCTAGTTGACTGTAGTGGCCTATTTTATTTTTATATTTATGTAATCACAGCTTAAAATATTTTAAGTTCCAATTATATTGTCTAAGCTAAAAGTAATTAGCAACCTTCATTTTGATGAGACTTTTGTGAAGGAAAGGAAAGTATGAAATATTATTTGTGGTTGCATGCTATTGAGATGATTATGTAAATAATATTTGTTTAAAGTTTGCACCCATTCATAACTACCAAGGGAAAATGGGACCCCAAGAAAGCAAGTACCAATATTTTATATAACAGCGTGCACATTAATAATAATAATAATAATAATAATAATAATAGTAATAAGCATGCACACGTTACCCTCCAATTTTCTATATATTAAATTTCCCAAAAAGATTTTATAATTTGCCACTAATATCTCAAACAAAAACAATCGAAAGTCAATAACAAACTTTACCAAACTAATTAAGTTACTTGTTCTTCTTTTCGATCTTGTTCACCTATCAAATTCCAAACCAGATTTCTTAATTTCTCTCTATCTTTTTCCTGACATGCTTCCTTACAAAGAGACTTAACTGTTGTCACTTTCCCATTTTTCATTCTATGTTTGTTCTTGTCCAAATTATAATTAAATTTATTCCTTGCAATGTAAAATTACAATCCTTTTCACCTATTGTATTTATTGTATTTGTACAAATTTAAGCAAAATACATTACAACCTTTCAGAAAAAATCCCATTAACATTGAGATGTTTCTTAATACATATAGGTTGTTGTTAGTCCTGCAAGCACGCTCTAATTATCACTTGTAATCAATTTAAGGGTCTGAATTCGAATCACCTCTCCCGAATTAAAATAAAATAAAAAAAAAATAGAGGTAGCTATTTTTTGAGATCAATATTGAAATAAACTGGCCCTACCTAATTCCTTCACAAGTGATGACAAAATTGATGTCATTTGACCCATCTAATATAGCGTCTGATTAATAATTCAAGCACAACATGCATAAATGTAAATGTGCTATTTTTCAGCTAAGTTATAAATTAGTTGCTTCATATTGATACCCAACAATGTTCAATGATCGATATTGACAAGTTAACTAAATATTTAATGAAGTTTTTCTGATTCAATCTGCTGTTAGACCAACAAATTAATCTCTAGTTAATTTATAGTAATATATTATTACATATAATGAAAAAGGGCTTTTTTGCACTCAATCCTTTTCTTTTAAACAAGACATTGATTTAGTTTGGAGGGTGTGTCATGGTCCACATTTAACAAACTGATTTATCTCAACTTGGTAGACTATCTTCATCTTAATTTGGGTCTGTTCTTAAAAATGATGGAGTAAAAAAAGGCATATCCGTCGATCTAATCTTGGTAGAATTAGTCAATACCCTTTAATGATATAATAAATTTACCCGAGCCTTTGATCATATTTAACGTTAGAAATATATAAATAATTTTTGTTGAAAATAATAACTTACAATTTATTTCCTTCTTCAGAACTTCATAAATAAGTTTCTACTGTACTGACTCAATTTGATAACAAATGGAAAAAAGAAAAAAAGATATAACAAATGACTCAATTCATTGTGACAATTATAAATCGGTTTTTAGTTAATTAAAATGCAGTGTATTAATTTATTTTGCTGAGTAAATCCTAAGAAGGATTACATTTGTGAATAAATCATGAAGTTCTTAGACCTGCAGGTAATATGTTAATCAGCCTAATTAGTATAAAATAATTGATATACAGACCATAAAATAATTAAGTCAATACTCCAACAAGGTCTCAACAAAAGTATCATTTTATAATGAAAGATGCACAAAAGAAAGAGTTCGACTATATTATGCACTTCTTTTTTAGTATGGATTATTATGCTCATCATATATATAGACGTACAATAAAAAAAAATAAATACCTACATATGTTTCATCTAGTGATTGGGATGCGGATGCTTGTAATCAAGCACGGAAGTTCTAGGTTCAAATCTTTTCTGAATAATAAAAACACAAATTAATCATAAGCTAAATAAAAGAAAACATTAACTCTTATAATTCTTTACACACTATACTAATTAAAATAAATAAATAAAAAAGCAATAAACCATGGTTTTGTTTTGGCAAAAAAAAAAAGAGTAATCGAAGATTAATTGTTCAGTGAAATTAATTTACCTGGAAATTAAAACCAGAAAAGACTTATGAAGCAAGCATATTATGAGAAATTATTCAGCTTTAATGTACTAGTGGGTGCAACAACTCCTATATAGGGTTGAACTAACTAAGTTTTGCCTTTTGAAATGTGACCATTTCTCTTAAATCAAAACATAATTTGCCAACCTCGAACAACAATTTCTCCTTGCACTCTTCCTATATAAACACCTCTTCTTTGTCATTTCTTTTCATTGCCATCTTTTTTCCATTTTTATTATATAAAGCAAAACAAAGGCCTTTAGTGAAGTAGAGAGAAATTAACACACATGGAAGTCATTATCAATCGCATCTTTGGCAATTCTTGCTTCCTCTTTGGCCTTTTGCTTCTTCTAGCTTCAGCATTGTCACTAGCTAATGCAAAAGTTCATTACCATGATTTTGTTGTAAGTTAATTAATTAAGTTCTTCTAAATTATGCTATTTTTTACTCATTATATATAATTAATTAACATTTTGGTATGCAACAGGTTCAAGCAACAAAAGTAAAAAGGCTGTGTAAAACTCACAATACCATTACAGTAAATGGGATGTACCCTGGACCAACCATAGAAGTCAATAATGGAGACACTCTAGTCATCAAAGTTACCAACAAAGCAAGATATAATGTCACTATTCACTGGTAATTTCATAAAATATAATTAAAAAAAATCTCTTATGAATTTTTTTTAACCTTTTATACTTTCATTTCTTTAACTACTAGCTAAAAATTAATATGATCATAATTGATTTTTTCTTTTAATATTATCATATTCTTGTAGGCATGGGGTTAGGCAAATGAGAACAGGATGGGCTGATGGGCCAGAGTTTGTGACCCAATGCCCAATTAGACCAGGAGGCACTTATACTTATAGATTTACAATTGAAGGACAAGAAGGGACTTTATGGTGGCATGCTCATAGCTCATGGCTTAGAGCTACTGTTTATGGTGCACTAATTATCTACCCAAAAGAAGGAACTGCGTATCCTTTTGAAAAGCCTAGAAGAGAAACACCAATTCTTCTTGGTAATGATAATCCTCAATATTACTTAAAATATTACTAATGGCATTTGCTAGTAATCATTAACAGAATTTTATACTAAAGTTAGTTGATCTCATAATGATTATGAACATAATTAACAGGAGAGTGGTGGGATGCTAATCCTATTGATGTGGTAAGAGAGGCAACTCGAACAGGAAATTCTCCAAATATTTCTGATGCTTATACTATCAATGGCCAACCTGGTGATCTCTATAAATGTTCTAGCATAGGTACATTTTCTATATAATGTCGTATTTATTTATTTTTAGCTTAATAGTTTCTTTGTAGTGTTTCGATTCACAACTCAATCGGTTGTCAAACTTGTATTAAAAAATACTAGTTTTTTCAAATTTTTATAATTTTAATTGATAACTCAGTTTTTGATCAATTTAACCGGTCAAATTTATGTTTGACTAATTTTTCCTTTTTAATACCCTTCCACCAGTTCAATCGGTTCAATCGGTCGGTCTAGGTTCTTAGAATAATGATTTTTTGTAATCTAAGTATTTGTTAATGGGCAATTAAATTACATGATGGGTCTTGGCCCACCGGCCTCTAAAGTGAGCGCCTAACTATAATAACTGAAATATGAAAATCTCTTACAAAATCTTAATTATATAACTTCATAGAAGATGGCCTCTTGCCTTGAATTTGAATTAATTAACTATGATGCAGACACTGTCATCGTTCCAATTGCCTCCGGCGAGAAACACCTCCTCCGAGTAATCAACGCTGCGCTCAATCAAGAACTATTCTTCACCATTGGCAACCATCCATTCACAGTTGTAGGTGCTGATGCCTTGTATCTCAAACCCTTCACCACTTCAGTCATCATGCTAGGACCAGGACAAACCACCGATGTTATTATCTCCGGCGACCAGCCACCTGCCAGATACTACATCGCCGCCCGAGCCTATCAAAGTGCACAAAATGCTTCGTTTGACAACACCACTACTACTGCCATTCTTGAATACAAATCTGCCCCTTGCCCTGCTAAGTGCCTAAATATCAAACCAATAATGCCCACATTGCCTGCTTTCAATGACACAAATACAGTCACTGCCTTTAGTACCAGTCTTAGAAGTCCGAGAAAAGTTGATGTACCTACTGTTATTGATGAAAATTTATTCTTTACAATTGGATTAGGTCTCAATAATTGTCCTAAGAACTTTCACAGAAGCCGTTGCCAAGGTCCTAATGGCACTCGCTTTACTTCTAGCATGAACAATGTGTCTTTCGTTTTTCCTTCAAACTTTTCCTTGCTCCAAGCTGCCAGCCAAAATATTCCTGGAGTTTTCACCCCTGATTTTCCTGCTAAACCTCCCGTTCAATTCGATTTCACCGGAAATGTTAGCCGATCACTTTTTCAGCCTGTTCCAGGCACTAAATTGTATAAATTGAAGTATGGTTCAAGGGTGCAGATTGTGCTTCAGGATACAAGTATTGTCACACCTGAAAACCACCCAATTCATCTTCATGGATATGATTTCTATATCATTGCTCAAGGATTTGGAAACTTCAATCCTAAAAACGATACTGCTAAATTCAACCTTGTTGATCCACCAATGAGAAATACAGTTGCAGTACCTACAAATGGATGGGCAGTCATCAGATTTGTCGCAGATAATCCAGGTAAATATTTTTAAAAACACTTAAAATATATTATTTCTTTCAGCTAGAGCTAATATTGAATGCCGCGTTCCAAGTCACAATACTTGTTGATTTGGTACTCTTTTTAATGAAAAATTTGAAGTATTTTTTTTTAAATTGCGTACTGCAATCTATAAATTTACCGCATATCTAAAAAGTATGGTCTAAAACGTCAGGATTCAAATCCTGACAGCTTTATTTTCCTGGAAATAATTGTTGCCTGTTAACGTTGATTGTCCTGATTAAACAGGTGTATGGATTATGCATTGTCACTTGGATGTTCATATCACATGGGGATTGGCAATGGCTTTCTGGGTAGAAGACGGAGTTGAAGAGTTCCAGAAACTAGAGCCTCCTCCAAATGACCTGCCTCTATGTTAAGGACTAATAAAAAAGGAAGATGTACAAGAAATCAGTCAAAGATTTATCAGCCCAAAAATAAGGGCAGGCATATATCTTTTTTGTTTTTACTGTTCATATTTTCAGTGTTGGTTTTCCCTGCATTTGGGGATCATAATAATGTTCGTGTTCCTTTTTTTTCATTATTTATTTTGGGATTTATAGAGATAAAAGTGGGGGTTAGAAGATGGTAGATTTTGCAAAAAATAGTTGCCATCTATTTGATTAAGTACCCACTTGTTGTTTTCATTACTATCAATAAAATACTTTCTTTTTGAAGTACTCTTCTCTGTTCTTTTAAAATGCTTGTTTATATGTTTTGGTAAAATTAAGGAAAAAAAGAAACATAAATTGTGTCTTGAAAGTGGGGAAGAGGATTTAAACCTAAGACTCACATATCGGTTAAAAATATAAGTGAGGGAAGGGGAAACTCTCATATCAGTTACAAACATATCTACCACGAGTGAGCCTAATTAAGAATCAATTCTGTTGTTCCATGCTCTTTTTAAAGCCAGCACAAAATTTTATGCCATAAACTTTATGGTGTGCAGTCCTGTCTAACAAGTTGATCAAATCTAATTTTGGCTATGCATAACTCTTTTGCCCTGCCATATGTGTGTGTCAAAATTGAAAATTGGCAGGGAATTCACCAAGCGGAAACAGATATATGATTTCAGTACACAGGCTTGAAATTTCAGCACATAACTTCAGTGCTTATCTTCTAATTAAAGGCAATTAAAATATTTTTTTTGATGGAGAGAAGTAACAAAAATTCAAATATCTGGACCATGAAAATAATCAAGTCAAAGTTGTTAAAACTTACAACTACAATTAATACATTAATAAAGTATTAGGTTAGTGATGAATGATACAATATAATGTGGAAGACCACAATAATGCAAATCAGCTTTCAAGATTGGACAATAAGTGAAATGCTAAAGCCTAAAGAAATGAGAAGTAAAGTAACCCAAGTGATTGATTGACGTATAAGAAAAATATTTTTGTGTCAACTCTCAAAGAATGACTCAGAACAACCAGATAAAGCAATAAAATTAATTAACCAAGAATCAATTAATCTTAGTTCAAAAAAAAAAAGAATCAATTAATCTAATGGACATTTTTTTTATATTAACTATCATTTTATACATATTAAATTAAGGTGCCTTCTCCAGAGTAATTTATTTTTTATAGGATAAATCATACCTTGTGACTTTATCACCATTGAATTGAAAGTTAACACTTTTATTCAATGGTATAAAAAATAAAGTAGTATAAAAACAAAATAATCCTAGAATTTTCCTTAAATTATATTTAAATTTTATGTATTATGGTAAAATTGATTCTATTATTAATATATTATTATTGTTATTTTAAAATTTTGAATATAATATCCCTGTAAAAAAAATTAAATACAATAACAATCTCTATTAAAATTATGATAATAATCTAAATTAAGAAAATAAATTCTTGAAAATTGTTACTGCAAGTGATTATAAACTTTAATAAATAATTATAAAATGGGATTTTCTATGGTTTGTTTTAAACAAAGTAATCATATTTTGTTTGTGAAAAATGTGAAAAATTCACAGAAAAATTAAGATTTTTTCATTTTTCCGTAAATTGGTATCAATTTTTCGTTAACTTAAAAAATATACTTTTATTGAATAAATATTATTTTTCTTAATTTAATATATCCTTTTTTTTTGTAAAAATGAGTTAATGTACTTAATAAATAAATGTGTCAATTGAGAAAAAAATGAAAAAAATAATTTATTTCGTAAGTCATAAACATTTTTTTAAAACAAAGTATGGTTACTTTGTTTAAAACAAAGTACACTACCAGAATTTACCGGATTAGAAACGGAATAGAGAATTGGACAAAATCCGTTTCTAATTAGAAACATATTATACTTGTCCATTTCTAAGTTTCTGAAATTAGAAACGGATTTACGTCCGTTTCTAATTCAATTGCTATTTTTTTTGATAAATGGTGGTACACACACACCCACTGGAGTATCCTGGATCCCGTTTTACGGTTGTCCAGACTAATCTCCGGTCGAGAGAAGCCTCAGCTCTCTCCCAACGGGGGTGAGGCTCGAACTCGAGATCTCCCTGAATTGGGGCTTTCCTTGTCAAGTGGCTTTGCCTCTAAGCCAAGACCCCATTAGCAATTCCATTGCTAATTAGAAACAATTTTATTTCTGTTTCTAATTTTGGTGCGAATTTAGCGTAAAAAAATTAAAAACGGATTTTATTAATTTAGAAATGGATTAGTCGGTTTCTAATTAGAAATGGATCTGTTATCCGTTTCTAATTAGAAATTGGGGACTGGAATTTTTTGAAATTAGAAACGGATTTATTTCCGTTTCCAATTTTGGTGCAAATTTCATTCCAAAAAAATTAGAAGCACATTTTATTAATTTAGAAATGGATTAGTTCGTTTCTAATTAGAGACGGATTTGTTATCAGTTTCTAATTAGAAATTAATAGGCACTGATATTCTAAAATTAAACGGATTTTATTTCCATTTTTAAATCTGTTTCTAATTTTTTGAAATTAGAAACAGATTTTATTTCCTTTTCTAATTCCGTTTATAATTTCAGAAAATTAAAAATGGATTTTTCGTTTCTAATTCCATTTCTAATTTCTGAAAATTAGAAATTGATTTTATTTCCGTTTCTAATTTTCTGAAATTATATATAATTAAAAATATATTTATTAATTATTATGTAATCATTAATTAATTATAGTTATTATTTACATATTATACATAATTACTAATTATATAATTATCCAAATCACTAATTATATTTAATTAAAAAATATATTTACTAACTATTATGTAATTAATAATTGAAAAAATTTATTAATTACTAATTATACATGATTAATAATATATATTTATTAATTATTATGTAATCATTAATTAATTATAGTTATTAATTACAAATTATATATAATTAATAATTATTTAATTATAGTAATCACTAATTGTATATAACTAGAAAATATATTTGTTAACTATTATATAATTATTAATAATTACATATAGTTATTACTTGTTAATTATACATAATTAATAAATATATATTTATTAATTATTATGTAATCATTAATTAATTATAGTTATTAATTAATAATAT
>CANYLF012018201.1:0-14090 GCA_948193215.1 Bocquillonia castaneifolia
ATTTAATAATGAAGCAATACACTGTTCAGTCTATCCTATAAGCCCTGAAAATACAGCTCACATTCCCCTTCATTGCTGCGAGGCATGGGCAGTATGGTCTTGGTTTTTCCAACAAATAAAATGCCCTTGCATTATGCCAAAGAGTATCTCTGGTTGCTTTGAGTTATGGTCTTCAGCACTACCATCTTCAACTTATAAACATCTATGGCTGTCTTTCTGGTATTTTATAACATGGGAATTGTGGAAAGCTGGAAACAAAAGAATATTCCAAAATAAGTCTACTACCACAGACAATATCATTTTTAAATGTCTTGAGCAGGCAGTGTTCTGGTTCTCCTCTAGGAATGCATCTTTTAATATACTTGTATGGACTTGTATAGATCCTTAGATGTAATCTTTGGATTACACTAACTCTGTTCTATCCTTTCTTATGATTGTATCCTTCTGTGATAGACCTCCATTATAAGGTTCATCCCTTCTCGTTGTTGTAATAAAATTCTCCATTTATAAAAAAAAAGTTATTATCAATTTAAATCTATTATTAGTAAGTAGTGTTTGATATAGAAACGTCTTTCGGTTCTCTCATGGTACATACACAAAATCATCTCACGTATATTATACTCATCATTATATGAAAAATCATATTATATATTTAATATTTTACATTCCTATATAATAAATATACTATAATGATTAAATATGAAAAAAACATTAAATTGAATTTATAATTCTTAGAATGATGGCCATGTATATTGTCTCATCTTTTATTATTTTATAATTATCAAATTTTGAATTTCTTCTAAAAACCATAATTTTGCTTCAATGAATTATATTCATACAATAGATATTTTTTTTACTAATTCTAACCGGCTAAAGTTTTTAATTTATTGTGATTAATGAAAAAATTGTAAATTTAACTAAATTCATGTGTTATATAGACTTATATTTTAATTTATCTTATGAGTTCTAATTGGATTAAGCTTATAATTTTACAATTAATAAATTAATTTATATTTTTTATGACATAAAAATATTTACGTATTTTTTATGATGATAAAAAATTGCCAAAAAGTTCATAATTAATAAATTGATATCAATTCCTTCTTTTATGCATATTTTGTTATTTTTATGGCTCACAATCGAATATTCTTCACCGTTTTCATGGCTCACAATCGAATATTCTTCACCGTTTAAGATGTTACCTATCTTCTACTATACACCAATGAATTTGTGCACGTTTCTGGGCTTGTGAATTTTTACATTATTTTTAGGTATATAAACGAAGACAAAGATTCCACAGTTTCTTAAATCAGCTGCTTCAGTGCGGTACAATATATTGAAGTGGAGCAGTATTCATCTAGCTTTGCCCACTGATTTAAAAACCGGACCGGAACGGCCGGTTGAATCGGTTGAACTGTGAACCGGTGACTGATCTGGTTCGAAAAACATTAAAAACCAGATTTTAAGATTGAACCGGATTTGACCGGTTTTTGATCGGTTTTGATCGATTTTTTATCGGTTCTAAACTGGTTGAATCAGTAAGACCGATCTACATATAAAAAAATTCAAAAAAATCAAAAAAAATTTAAAAATTACCTTATATCCCTAAAACAGTTGAACCTTGAACCGCTGGGCTCACCGGTTCAGTCTCTGATTCGGTTTTTAAAACACTGGTTTTGCCTTAGAATGCAACATCTTTCTATGTTTGCTGGATGAGTTACTTCAGAGGGAAAATCTAGCGTGCAGTTTGTTCTGACACTTTCGAATTTTGATGCTTAAGCATCGGAATTGTGGAAATGAAGTCGGAATCTTAATAACTCGGGAGATTTTTTTCACAAGTGAATATACCTTGCTATGTTTATAGTTTTTTTTATAGCTATTATATCAGTGGTATCTCAGATCTTTTGAACCCACATTAATTCATTGTGAGGAAGTCGGTTCTTAATATTGACCCATTTGAGTCACTTACTCTCTTCGAGTGAAGGTGAGGCTCGAACTCGAGACATTTCCTTAAAATCAGAAAGACTTTATCATTTGTACCAACTTTCACTGATTATATTCATAGTTAAATGTAATTATCCAGGTTGCACATTCTCTGGAGATGATGTGATCCAATGCCCCGACTCCATTTTTCTTTTGTAATTTTCTTTGGCAATGTATTATGGTTTTTTTAATAAAATAAGTTTGATAAAAGATTTCACAGTTTCTGTCCAATTATTGTACACTCATCACTTGAATTTGTATAGCATGATTTATGATTGCTAACTGTAAACGTGTTTGATCACTACCGGCTTACGCTTCTAAAACATCTCCATAAATCCAAAATTTCATGATTTTTTTTGAGGGGACAAATTTTACGATAAAGCTTATAAATAATAAATCTCATATTTATTTGATGGATTTCACACTTTCTTCACATTATACGCATGATAATGGTAGGATTTTTAATAAAACTTTAACACTATCCATGGATTATTGAGAAATGAGAATAGAATTATACACACATACACACATATATATTTAGATAAAAACTTTATTATTGTTTTGAGGATAGATAAAAACTTCAATTAAAAAGGAGAATGAAAAACAATAACAGATATATATATTTTCCTTTCTTTTCCTTTTTCATCTCATTAAAATATGGATAATATGGATCCCAATTGATCGCTTTGAGCCACGCCACAGGACCTCATGTTGGAAAATAAATGGTTTGCGTGTGATTTTGAGGTATAATAATTTATTGGTAAATTGAAAATTTAAATAACAAATTATGGATTTTTATTCTACTCTTTGAGGCCTTTTAAAACGGTATATTATGCATTAAAATAAATAATTGGTGAATGAGAAATTGATGCTCAAAGTAAGTAACTTGAAAATGTTTTTGAGAAAAAATATTGAAGCTTGAAAGTCCCACATCATTTGGACCATTTATTGGTTATGTTAAATGTGTAGCTAAAAGGCTCTCTCTTGTTCACGGGAGGTGCGAATCAACCAAATTTGGGTTAGGGGCGCATCTGCATGATGTGGACGACGCGAATATCCGGATCGGTTGCACTTGTGATGAGCCGGTTGAATTTTAGCCCACAGAGTATTTATTTTTTTCTCAACAATAGCCATTGATTGAACATGTGTCATCCTCTCTCTCTCTATCGACACAATTATTTTCAATTTTTCCCTTGCCTTCTTCTCTATCAGAGAAAATTTTTCCTTTTCCAGAAAAATTCTTTCCTCGAGTCTTGTGATTGTTCTACCCACGGTCTGGTTTGAGCTCCTAACAGTTTGTAATTCTGTTCAGTACCTTCGGTTGTTGTATTTTGGGAGACAGACGATCACGATTCCGTTCAGCACATATAAGGGAGGACGGATCTGTCTTAAGGATGCTGCCCCGTGCAGACCTTAACCATTTTCTACTTCTGCTCTGTTTTTCATTTTGACAAGTCTTCTTTAATGACAGAGTATCGTTCTGTATTTCTATTTTCTTTTGATATAAAATTTATTTTGTGTTCTGTTTATTTACTTGAATTACGTTGTTGTATTATTAATTACTTCTAACACCTCCGCACCACATGATAAGGCATTTTGCACTTTGTTCGCGTCTTATTGTCCATTGTTAATTTTTTTTCTTTTTCTTTTTGGGAATAAATAAAGATGGACCTCCCTTCAAAAAAAAAAAAATAAAGATGGACTTTTGATTAAACATATACGTTAATCAAAGTATTTCTTGATAAAGGAATTAGATTAGGTGTATATCAAAAAAATGATTATGCCTCCGCCATTAATATGGGACCCAAAGCTCAATTATTTCATTAATGGCGCCCATAATATTCTTTTAAATCCTTCTAAGCAATGTTATTGGTTATAATAAGCCCCCAGCCCAAAACAATTGTTGTTTAAATTTATTTTTTTAAAGCATGCTAGTGCATATGCTATTTTTATGCTAATTTTAGTATGGAAAATAATGAAATATTATATTTACAATGAAAATTTACCTTTATATCCAATGTAAAATGTTAAAAATAGTGCTATAATTAATTATTACAGTAATTACCTTAATTAATTCACATATTACTCTAAGTGAGAAAAATGAAAATGTAGAGTGAAAATAGAAAGAAAAAAAATCAAAAATGAAAGAAGAAACATGAATAAAGGGAAATATTGAATCAAAATAATAAATACAATCAAATCAATAATGACATATATGTACTTTTTTGATAAGAATTAAACAACAATTTGATATGATAATGACATATATGTAATTAAATAGTGAATAACCCTTGAACGTCAAAATTCAACATATGATATACTTAGTGTCAAATTTAATATGAAATATAACATACACTAAATTTGACACAATTTATAAACACTACATTGTATTAAATTTTTGTGACTACTGATGCCAAATCATAACATTACACTGGCACGATTTTTTTTAATCGTATAGAGCATGTTAAAATCGCGAGTTAATCTGTATGATTTTTTTATGATTTTATGATTTTTTCATCTTAAACTTATTAACTTGTATATAAAAATTGAATCTTTATAAACTAAAAGTAAAGTCATAAAATTGGAATAGTAAAATCGTAAAATTAAAGGTAAAATCCTAACTAGTCTTATCTTAATTTTTCAAAGTTTTTTATCCAAAGTACATTTTATTATATTATAATCTCCTACAACATAAATGAGTAAGTAAATATAATTTTTAATCCTAATACATATATGAGTTAGTAAATATAATTTTTTAATTAAAAATCATATCTTTAAATAGAATTCAAAAATCATAATACAACATAAATCATAAAACTCATAAAATCATATCTCATATCTTTAATATTATCATAAATCATATTATTTATTTAATAAATAAATAATTAAAAATGACTAAGTATCCTAATTCTTATATTAATAATATTTATATATATATATGGTCACTAATAAAATAACTTAAACTCATATTCACACATTTTAACTTACCATTCGATTTTACGTTTCAATTTTAAGAATCCACACTTATTCCACTTTAAAAAGGTGAGTTTAATAGCCTTAATATAGTATATTTTTAATTGCCATTAGTATCTATCACTAGTTAATTAATACTCTCTCCGTCTTACTATTTTTGGTGTCTCATAATTATAGTTCATTTTGTATTTTTAATAAGTAATTTTCTATAAATTATCTATATTACCATCTAATTGATAAATTTAGCTGTACTTATTTAAAAATTACAACTCACACTCAATAATTATTTCATAGAAATATTTTTAAGAGATTCATATAACTTTCTTAAATATTAAATTGGACTATTTTTATGAGATGGTGGGAGTATCTCCTGAACAATAAGTTAGTGGATGGAAAGAAGATTTATATTTAATTATTCATAGCTAAAGACACATGTCGCTCCCTTTTTGTCTTAACCAAAAATCAATAACCCGTTAAGCCACAAATATAAGACATGTCAAAAGTAATTATGGTTTGCTTTTGCTAATCATGTTTACTTATGCTTAAAAATTATATACGCACTTAACACTTTGTTGGTTATACTGTATTATAAAGATCTGAATCTCAAACCAAACAAATCTAGAAGAAGTAGAAAAGTGTTAAAGGCAATATAAATGCTGAATTTTTTTTCACTTTATCCTCTTAGACTGTTTTTATAAGGTCATAACTATTAGTATTATTAGTATTAGTAATTTTTCTAACCTAGGGTATGAATTTTCACATTTATTTTTAGTGACGGGTCCCGCCAATATATATACTGAAATGACTAATTAAGTTGCTAATTATGGAGACCTTGAAATGAAAGAAATCTTAAATAATTTAGACAAAAGAATTAAAAATGGGAAAAGAATGAAATCCAATTTATTTGAGTTGTATGTTCACTTTGTTAAGCAAAAATTCATGCACTTCTTGCAAGTCGAATCTGGGACGAAAATTATACATGATAATTGTGAATTTATGACTTCCAAGTTTTTATTTGGACATGCTAGCGAATAAAACAGCATATAACAAAAATTACAAAAAGAAGATTCAACAAAAAAAGAAATGCTTTTAATAGGTGAAATTTAGAAGTATTGACTTCTGACCTTAAGCAAGTTGCCAGGGCTGAAAGTTATATTCCTTCCGTTTTTTTTACATGCCGTTTAAGATTGTTCCACACATATTAAGGAAATAATTGGAATAATATTCAAAAAACTATTTAAACCCTATTAAATGAATGGTTGTTTTAAAATAGTCATTAAATGCTATGTGTGAATAAAGGTTAAAATTAGAAAAAAAAAAAAACATTTACATTGGAACTCTAAAGTGACAATAAAATATGAAAAAATTTTCTTCAAAAAAACGACAAGTAAAAAAAACGGAGGGAGTATAAAATATTGACTATATGTGAACATTATTTATACTAAGATATTCCTTCTTAATTATCATTAACATCCATAGATAACAAAAGCAATGAACATTATAATTTACTTGTAATAGCCAGTACTTTTTTTGAATATTTAATAAATTTATTTTTCATTGGCATTTCAAGCTTTTCGATACAAATTTAGATTTTTTTAATAATAGAAATGTTTCTTTTATATTTTTAAATATCTTATTTACCATGCGATATAATTACCATATTGGTTTCGTATTTGAATTTTATTTTAAGTTAAAGAATATATTATTATGTATTTAAATATAAGTTTGATATATATAAAATTTTTCTTAAAAATAGAACCTTATCCATGTGTATATGTTTATACATTAACATTTAATTTATAAATGCCTTTATAATTTGGATGTATATATATAAATATCATAATTATATAAAAGTCGTAAAATTTTTATATTTAATATTTTAAATTTTAAGATTTTCAAGGTTCAATTAAATTACTAATCCACGGTTAGTGGACTGGTACTACCTATATGGTTAGGGAGTGAAAAGTCTCAAGTTCGAGACCACCCTTGTCAAATTATTAAATAAAAAGTACTTTTAAATTTAATTGTTATTTTAGAAATTGGGTCTTTCAAGTTTGAAAGATTATTATTAATAAATTTGAAGTATAAGAATTTATTTGAATAAATAAAATTTAATATTTGGCTATATCATCAGCCATATGATTTGAGGGCTCTCCGTCTTTATATGTGGTATTCATTTTCTTATACTTCCTTTCCTTTCCTTTCCTAATTATTTGATGGTACTAATAATAATAATAAAGGAAGGTTCTGGATATTGGTCATGAATTAACTAATCTAAGTGTTAAAAAAAAAAAGAGAAGGGTACGTTGTTTCTTTTCTCAACCTTCCAGATGCTCACAACGCCTTATACCATCACCAAAGTTTCTCAATGGCATATCTAATTTCTTTGTATGGCATAAACTCAAATTTTGCCGTTAAATTCAATAAAAAAAAAAAAATCCAATCTAATGATTTTATTGGAAACTAAATCAATACAAATCTCCAATTACCTTCTCTTGATTTCTGTTAAGTCAAACGTTGCAAACAAGTTGTTCTTATCTCTTAAAAGGAATGGTGACTTTAGGATGCAGAGATTGTTCTTAGATCTTGGAGAGTGATAAGTAAGTCTAATTTTCTTTTGACCCAAATAAATTTTTAAACAATTTCTTCATATTTTACTATGCTTTTTTATCAACTTTAATTCTCAGATCCAGTGGGGATATAAAGTGTTAATTATTAGACGTATATATCCTAATTTCAATTACATAATTTATATGGTGAATATGTGATGGTTAGTTTTGATACTAATTAGTATTTAGATGTTTTTATGATGATGTGAGGAGTATGCGGATTGCTATTAATATTGAAATCTCACAAAAAAAAAAAAGAAGAGAAAACGGCAACCTTTGAATGGTGTCTTGCTTAGTTAGTTTGAACTATTGTATGCAGAGATTAAGTAGAATATAGATTTGGTTTGAAAAGATATAACTAGAATTATAAGGTACTTGTACAGTTCAGTTTTGGTGGTCTTTGTCTCATCTATGTTTTGTATGCCTCATAATCTAACAATAGGATTTGAGGTTATTAGATGTTCACTATCAACTAAACGGTGTAAAAATCCTATAGAGTAGCTATTATATTTTTATCATTTTAGACCCTTATATTTAATATTTTAAGTTCATTTTTAGAATATTTGTTAATTAACACATGCACTTTAAATCTGGAAAACATTTGTTAAAATATTGATTGACTTAAGTGGTGTATATATATATATATATTAATCACAAGAGTAATACTAGTTGCGTAATAATAATACTAATAATTATTTTAATTATAATTAATGGTATTAATATACAAATAATTTGATATAAATATATATTCACACTATTGTTATAGTTTGTTCGTGTGTATATTTGTATGTGTGTGTGTGTGTAAGTATATAGTATAATTGGTATTAGTAATAAAAACTAAATATGATAAACCATAAAAGAAGTTAAATTAATAAGTAAGACTAATATAAGAATAAAGATAGATTATTTGTAAAATTATCCGGATATGCATGAAAGTATGTATGAGTATTGCGGTACTTTGAATAAGTATAAGTTGATAGATATTAAATGATGCGATAGGTTCAATAAATATAATTAAATAGATGATATCGATTAAGTGTTGTAACTGTTGTGTTTGGTAAATCCAGGTAATATTGGTATGCTCGGTAATTGGTTGAGATTTTGGAAGTATGTTTTATATGCAAGCATGGGCTTCACTTCAGTGGAGAGATATCCGTTTTATATAGGAGATGCTGCCGAATTTTCGGTAGAATTTTCTAGTAAAACGTGATATCGTTTAGACATAAGTCATAATTAAAATCCGTGTGAGTTCGAGAAATCAATTAGATATCAATCAAGTCTCTAAACGTCTAGAATTCTAGGAATTCGTGTGTTTAGAGTTTGTTTCTAAATTCTACTGTTGTTTATGTTCTGTAGAGAATTCTAGAGGCCAAGACGGGCCCAGTGACACAGGGGCTAGCGTGTGGAGGCGCATATCCTAATTTGTGAGTTAATATTATATTTATATTGTGCCGAATTGCATGCTAATATATATATATATATATATATATATATATGATTAATCATTATGATTGAATAATAAATATTATGTTGCTATTGATATTGATATTGATATATTTATGGATATGAATATATTGTTGTATGCTATTATAGTTTGTTGTGAATATGAATGTTATTGTGTTGTGTTTGAATGTGCTGGATAAAGAATGGTTATGGAACGAGCTACCTGGTAGGTGTCACTAGGCTGTGTGCACACAGGAGTCTGATATGTTCATTTGAGATTGATACTAAGGACGAGGCGTGCTCGGTGTAGTGCTCGGGCGTCGATCCTTTATTTAATTGAATAAATGTGGCTTGCTTAGTGTAGTGCTCGGACAACAGTTATATCAATGTCTGGGGCTTGCTCAGTGTAGTTCTCGAGCACCAGACGAATATTGGATTAAGAGAAATATTTGGATTAAGAGAGCCAGAAGGGCTATGGGATTAGAAGTATATTAGGTGTTCTGCTTCAGTCCTCCATCCTTGGTTGTTTGGTTATGATGATTGTTGAATTGAAATCACTGTATGAAATGTAAGGATGAATGTATATACTATATATGTTTATATATTGCTTAATTGTGTGTATTTAGGTTGTATAATATAGATATAATATTAATTCACTCAGTGAGGCCTGATTCCCCTTAATTATTTTTTCAGGTTTCCTAAGGAGTCGGACAAAGTCTTTGATGCTCACCTCGCAATTTCTTTCACTGCAAGGTTTATTATTTTATTTGTCGTAAACTCTAGTTACTCCGCAGTTGTAGAAGTTAGAGTTATATTGATTATATTAAAATAGACATATATTCATTATATAATTATTTATTTAATGAGGATTATATGAATTGTTGTTGGTGAATATTATTTATTTATTATAAGTTGAATTGGAAGTTAATTTTAATATATATATGATATGATTTTTAAAGCAAGATTTGGTTTGAACGGTATTCAGGTTAAGCTTTCTACGGGTTTTGGTGGTTTTAAACTTACCCATTCCTTAGCGTCGGTCCGACCCAGGTTTGGATCGTGACATTAATTATCTGACATTAATTATCTGAAAAGAAAACATTATAAATTAATAATCCAGGTGTTGGTGATAGACCCATTCATTTTTAAAAATTATTTTTTTACTATTTCATTATCAGGGCAATTTTTTAATATTTTAAAATGTATTTCGGTTCTTATTGCTTCAAAACTTTTATAAATAATGGTTTCTAACGAACATTGAATACTACTCCAATTCCATTTATGTGCGACATTGTATCAAGCACTAATAAAATTTTCTTCTTTGGGCGGCATACCATTTGAATATTATATGTAATTTTCAATCAAAGTCCTCCAATTTTATTCTCTCTCCCACTATTGTCCCTAAACTTTAATTTGTAATTAAAAAATACCTCAATTTTGATTTTATAACACAAAAATCCCCATCTAAGTGTCTACCCCTTTTAAAAAACATTCATTTTAATGAATTTTGATCTGAAATTTTGCATGTAAGTCAAGAAAAATAAAATCTAATTTATAAAAAAATTTAAGAAAATTTTTTTGACCATGAAATGATTTTTATTCTAATTTTTAGTTTAATAAGATTGAGAAATTCATAGAAAATAGAGAAAATGTTCAAATGGTCCCAATTCTGGTGAAAAGGCATGATAAAATATGCTAAATTTATTGGAATACAAGATGGTAAAATTTGGTTAACAATTGTGGATTTACACTAAATATAGGGACTTTTGTGTTAGAAAATCAAAGTTAAGGAATTTTTTAGTTACAAATTAAAATTCGAGGATGATGATAGGAGGAAAAAAAAAAGTTAAAGGGCCATGAGTGAAAATTACCCAAATATTATATCATGGAAAATATCTTTACGCACAACCAAAATACCATAAAAGAAGATAAATGCAAAATTTCTTTTTTTGAACCTATAGATGCAAAATGAATGAAAGTTGAAACCATATCAATGGAGTATATTTTTTTTCATGTATATAAAAAAAAGTGAAAAGTAAAGGACTAACCAAATCAATAATTTTGTACATCTTTCTTTTTTCATGAAATAATTTCAAAATTGACACCAAATAAAATATATATATCAAATATTTATGTTTTTTTTTAGGGGAAATATTTATGTTTTACTTTTTAGAAAAACTTATGTTTTAATTAATCAGCTTTAAGTAGTTAAATAGTATAGTCATATATTTATATGTTAGTTTTGTACATATCATAAATAAAATATTTGAAATACCAAAAAAAGAAAAAGAAAAGGAACGTTGGTATAAAAATTAAGAGATAAGCTGTCAAAATTTGAATGATTAAGAAATGGAAAATCATTTAAAATTTTCTTTTAGTTAGGGAAAGAGATTTGAATGGGAGATTTATGAGTGTTCATACCATAAATTATGAAATTTGATGGTAGGAAAGGAAAAACATTTAAATTTCATGGAACTTGGCATACAGTAATTTTGGTATGCAAATAACATAACCCCATTTGGCCTTTTGTTAAGAGCACAAGTGGCTAGCGAAACAGAGCCTGAAACGTTTGTATTTTGTAACAAAATCCACAAATGGTAAGTATAAAAAAGGAAATAAACAATCCCCAAGTTTGGGGTGAAAAATTGAAAAATACTAAGTAGTAAAAGATTTGTTAATCATCACAATTATCGTGGCTTCTCCTGATTTGTAGCCTTTACTTTAACAAATCAAATTTTATTGTTTTTTTTTTTTTGAAATGAAAACAAATTTTATTGTTAATTTCATTCTATGGGCTCTATGCGGCTAGTTAGTCTCCTGAAAGAAGAAAAAATACTGGGTGCGCTCCAATGGCAACAAGACAAGCTCTCACTCCTATTATATCTCTATACATAACCAACACTTTCTGTTAACACTTTTTCTCACAAAGCCCTCAAAAACTGAACATACCCTTTTCATGGAATTCCTTCAAATCAGTATGTCTTCTGTTCTTTCCCTGATTCCTATACAGTGTTTTCATTACTGAGTGATTCTTCAAAAATTTTTCCTTGTGAGCCAAAGAAAATTAAAAAAAAAAAAAAAAGAAGAAGAAGAAAAGAGTGTTCTGTTTTTGAGCCATGGAAGAAAGGCATGTTCTGTTTGAGAAATATGAGATGGGGAGATTATTAGGTAAAGGTACTTTTGCCAAAGTCTATTATGGCAAAAACATTGTAACTGGAGAAAGTGTAGCAATCAAAGTAATAAGCAAAGATCAAGTGAAGAAAGAAGGTATGATGGAGCAAATCAAGAGAGAAATCTCTGTTATGAGATTGGTTAGACATCCAAATATAGTAGAGCTGAAAGAAGTGTTGGCCACAAAAACTAAGATCTTCTTTATCATGGAGTATGTTCGTGGAGGTGAACTCTTTGCTAAAGTTGCTAAAGGTAGACTTAAAGAAGATGCTGCTCGTAAATACTTTCAACAACTAATCAGTGCAGTTGATTTCTGCCATAGCAGAGGTGTTTCTCATCGAGATTTAAAGCCAGAGAATCTGTTACTTGATGAAAATGAAGATCTTAAGATTTCTGATTTTGGTCTTTCATCTCTGCCTGAACAATTACGCAACGATGGTCTACTTCACACGCAGTGTGGAACTCCTGCTTATGTAGCCCCTGAAGTTCTTCGAAAGAAAGGATACGACGGATCGAAAGCTGATATTTGGTCTTGTGGAGTTATTCTTTATGTTCTTCTTGCAGGGTTCTTGCCTTTTCAAGATGAGAATGTTATGAGAATGTATAGAAAAGTTTTCAAAGCTGAATTTGAATGTCCTGCTTGGTTTTCAACAGATGCCAAGAGATTAATTTCTCGACTTTTAGTTGCTGGCCCTGAAAGAAGAATTACAATTCCTGCAATAATGCGAAACCCTTGGTTTCGAAAAGGTTTCACAAGGCCTTTAGCATTTTCAGTTCAGGATTCAACCACTCTGGAAAAAACAGATAATGATCAAGATGATGAATCTTTACAAGTAATCACTAAAGCTACTTCTCCAAAATTCTTCAATGCTTTCGAGTTTATTTCATCTATGTCATCAGGGTTTGATCTGTCAAGCTTATTTGAGAACAAGAGGAAAACAGGGTCGATGTTCACTTCAAAGTGCTCTGCTAATTCAATCATCAGTAAGATCGAAAGTGTTGCAAAAGGCTTAAATTATAAGATAGCTAAAGTTAAAGATTTCAAGGTTAAGTTACAAGGGCCATCGGAGGGAAGAAAAGGGCGGCTGTCGGTGACGGCAGAGGTGTTTGAAGTGGCTCCAGAGGTAGCTGTTGTTGAGTTCTCTAAATCATTAGGAGATACTTTGGAGTATGCTAAGTTTTGTGAAGAAGATGTTAGGCCTGCATTGAAAGATATTGTCTGGTCTTGGCAAGGTGACACTGTATGTGACACTAATGGTGGTGGTGAAGATTGTAAAAACCAATTGTCTTTATAGAATGGCTAATTTCTAATTTTTTTTTTCTCTCTCTTTTTGTTAAAGTTTTGGTTTGATTTTTTTTTTTTTTTTTTTTTTGAGGTTCTATAGGTAGGATTTTGGCATATATGATCTGTAAATAAGTTGTGATTTAGTAAGTTAATACAGTGATAAGCCTATCTTTATAATAATAATTGATGAATCCTTGTAAATCAAATCTTTATTACTTGCAAGAAATAACATGTCTGTTTTAGCTTTCAATGACTCAGCAAATATGTTTGTGGACACTGAATATATATATGCAGTAGTATTATAATAATATAAAGAGTTGATTGATAAATAATCTTTGGAGCTGTTCATTGAGTAAAGAAGCGAATACAACCCATAAAATTTGAGCTAATGTCAATTAAGTTCAAGATTACTCTAATCAGTTTTACATTTTTAAAATTATAAGATGTTCTGTAATAGAACATAGACATAAGTATACAATAAAGCCAAATTATGAGTTCAAAAGCTTCAATTGATAGAGATTTGTTGAGTTTCCCTGTAAACCTCAACAAGAAAAGATGCAGATTAGGCAGGGGTTGGCTGCCTACCAGAAATTACGCTTGAAAAGTGTTTAAAGTAGGCAAAAAAA
>CANYLF012018494.1:0-12167 GCA_948193215.1 Bocquillonia castaneifolia
ATATAAATTTGAAATTTATGATCATCCAAATAAGAGATTTGAAATCTATGATTTTAAATTTTTAAACTATCCAAATAATGGATTTCAAATTTTTAGATTTGAAATATAAAGATTTGAAATCCAAATTCAAATCTAAATCCATTCATCCAAAGCGATTTTGAGAATGACAAATGAGGAAGATCATGTTATTGAAGGTGTTGCGATCATCAAGGCTGAAACCAGATGTGAGAAGGACATTCATGGATAGCAGGGATACAAGATCCTTCATGTTCTTGTTATCATAAACTCTCTTCCTTCCATGACGAGTTCTCAGATTGCTCTCCATAGTCTTCTTCCTTTACATATAACCAAATAGAAAATTTTATCTTGCACTGATGAGAAGAAGCACACGATTTTATTTAGTTATTTTAGGATTGAAATATTTTGAGGAAGAAAAAGAATAGTGTTTGATTGAGTATTTTAACACTAGTGGGACCCACATAAGTTGCCAAATCGTTTCAAAATAGACGATGTTTAATGTTAAGTGAGGGGCTTATATAATCCAAAAAAAGGTCCTAATTTAAAGATAAAATCTATTCCCTGTATTTTCATATTTTTTTTAATATTAGGTTCCTATACTTTTATTTATAAAAATCAAGTTCCTGTACTTTTATTTTTATCGACATTGAGGCTTTCAATTAACTAATTTTAACAGTAGTTATAATCAAATGACTCAATTTTGATAAAAATAAAAATACAGGGACTCAATTTTGATTAATTTAAATTTTTATTTCATATTGAATTTTTAATTATTTTAATATATATATATATATATATATATATTCCAAAATAATAGTATAAATTAATTATAAAAATTAAATTTAAATTGATCTATATTAAGTCCCTGTACTTTTATTTTTATTGAAATCAAGTCCTTATACTTTGATAGTTATTAAAATTGGGTCACTCAATTATAACACCGTTAAAATTAGGTAATTGAAGGACTCAATGTTAACAAAAATAAAACTATAAGGACTTGATTTTTATAAATAAAAGTGCAGGGGCTCAATGTCAAAAAAAGTGAAAGTACAAGGATCTGGGAATGGGTTTTGACTTTAAAAGATAATTGTCCTTAAAATTACCTTAATGGCTTATGTGTTCCTGAACATAAACGTTAGGGGGGATTTTGTACTTTTGCCCAAAAAGTAATAGTAAAAGATGTGAAACGAAATAATATTACCGCAGTGAAGTTGACTGGGGTAAGAAGAAGAAAAAAAGAGAGAAGAATTGTAAGCATTGACAGAGAGAGAAACGGAGAGGAAGTGGGGCTGTTTCTCTCTCTTGCTCTCTTCTTCAAAATATAAAAAAATAAAAAGAAAAAAAAGTCATTAATCATTTGTTTTACCAAACTATTTGAACTGCTCTCCAATTTGATTAACTGATTTTTATGTATGAAGCAGATCTGATCTTCAATTGATTGAGTGATTATTATTATTATTATTATTCAACAAAGAAGAAGAAGAAGAAGAAGAAGAAGAAATGGCGACAGGAAAAACAGGTGGCGGTGGTAGGTCGACGAGGGGTAGTAGTACGGTTGGGGTTAAAGAGAACGGAACAAAACTTGAAGAAAATTTAAAAGTTTTTAAGTCTGATAATTTCGATGCCGATGCTTATGTTCAGTCTAAATGCTCTCTCAACGACAAGGTTTCTTTCTTTTTATTTTATAAAAATTGAATTGAATTTGTCTACTACTAATTTAATATTCATTTCTTATTGCATATACTCAAAAAACAGGAAATAGGGCAGTTGTGTTCATATCTTTTGGATTTGAAGAAAGCTTCTGCTGAAGAAATGCGTAAAAGTGTCTATGCTAATTATCCTGCTTTCATTCGGTTTGTCTCTCTATCTCTTTCTTTATTACTGTCTTTTTACTTCATATTTACGGTTCATTTTAATTTTTATAATTTGCATTTCCGTTTATACCTCTCCCCGAGTAATTTGTGGTATGCTACTTCCCATCGGCCTACTACTCATTGTTATGTTTTATTTTTGTGTATTTCTCCATTTCAAAATTTATATACAATTAGAGACAACATTTCAAAATTTATGTACAATTAGAGACAAGATGATCGGGGATGGATGGATAGAAAGTCATGAGAATTTGAAAAAAGAGTAGTGAGAGAGGAAAAATGTGTTTGAATCTATAGCTTCATAATTTATTTTGAAATTCCATTGAATTTGGTTGAATTTAGAATTGTGTTCGATACAAATGAATTTCATTAGTTTTTGTTTAATGCTTATTTAAATCAATTTTGTGTATTTAGTATGAATCAATTGCTATTCGGGATTTCGATAGATCCTCAGTACAATTTTTAACTCAATTCTAACTTTGTAAGGTGTTTTTTCATTGTGACAAAATTACCCCTAGCTATATTGTCCTTTTCCATTCTTTTCTTCTTCTAAAATGAAATAAAATTTTGGGTTAGAAATTAGAATTGAACTGACACTGTTATTAGTTTATTTTAACCAATTTCAAGGATTTAATGAAATGGAATTCTAAATGAATTGTTAGTCTTAGTCAGTATCAAACACAAAGCATTGATTTTAGATGTGAATTGTATAAAACCTTGTGGAATTGCATGAAAGAAAATTGTTCTCTCCTTTTTTTTTACCTTTTCTTTTCCTCCCCAATCAGCTAGATCTTGTCTTTGGCATCAAATTCAGGAAATTAACCTCTATTGGTGCACCTTCTCAGCTTGATACACATTATTACTAAGAGACATTGTGCCTTGGCTACAATTGTTTTGAACTGCAGAACCAGTGCCCACATTTAAAAAAGCATGTTCCTGCCCTTATTTTTGGCATGTCTTTTGGTCATCTGCACTTTATGCTCAAATATATAATTCCTTCGTATTATTGTAAAAATGCATTCTTGTTAATGCAGTCTGAAATCTGAATTGAAAATATAGTAAACTTTGATTGGATGTCTGTTAGTCGTTAGCCCTATTCCTAAGGATTTAATCTCTTCTTATTATTGTCAATTTACATTTTTGATAAAGTGGTTTGAAGTTAAAGTATATAGAATAGTAAATTTTCACTAGTAACATAATAAGGGTGGGTCTTGCAACATTGTTGAAATATTTCCGTGATTATGGAACTAAAACAAACTCATTTATGTGGTTATTTATTTCTGGAAATTTAGAACATGTCAATAACATTCCTGTACTGGCATCTTGACAGGCAATTTACAGTCTCTGAACCAAATAAATTTTGAATGAACTTTTGTGCTTAAAATACGAGTCTTGGTGTTGACCGAATGCTGGAACCTTGGTTACCTGCACACGTTACCCACATGTTCCTTGAACTGAATTCCATCTTCATGTCATTTTGAATCAGTTTAGATTTCTGGACTACTGAATCTTTTCTTTGTTTTTTTTCCTCTCTTCTTGAAATACTCCACTGTATGTTTCATTCTGGAACTTGAAACTTTTTTTTTGTGTGTGTTTCTTGATTAAAGTACTTCGAAAGAGATATCAGATTTAGAGGGTGAGCTTTCATCCATCAGAAATCTTCTATCTACCCAGGCTACTTTAATTCATGGTTTAGCAGAGGGGGTCAACATTGATTCAACATCTACAAAGGTTTCAGAAGCTTCTGCAGTAAATGGCTTTTTAAATGATGAAGATCGAGAACCTTCTGACTTGGAGAAGTGGTCAGTTGAATTCCCTGATCTCCTTGATGTTCTTTTAGCTGAGAGACGGGTGGAAGAAGCTTTAGCAGCCCTTGATGAGGGAGAACGTGTAGCATCTGAAGCAAAAGAAACAAAATCTTTGAGTCTTGATGTACTTGGGTCATTGCAATCAGCTCTCACAGAGCGCCGACAGAAGTTAGCCGATCAACTTTCTGAAGCTGCTTGCCAAACTTCTACTCGTGGTAGTGAACTTCGTGCTGCTATATCAGCTCTGAAAAAGCTTGGGGATGGTCCTCGTGCTCATAATTTACTACTCAATGCGCATTTCCAGAGATATCAGTACAGCATGCAAAGCCTTCGTCCATCAAGCACTTCATATGGTGGAGCCTATACTGCTGCACTATCACAGATTGTTTTCTCTGCTATAGCTCAAGCTGCTAGTGATTCATTGTCTATTTTTGGCAAGGAACGAGCTTATACTTCTGAGCTTGTTATGTGGGCTACAAAACAAACTGAGGCCTTTGCTGTTCTTGTTAAGAGACATGCATTAGCATCATCAGCAGCTGCTGGAGGTTTAAGAGCTGCTGCAGAGTGTGTTCAAATAGCTTTAGGTCATTGTTCGTTATTAGAAGCTCGTGGTTTAGCACTTTGTCCCGTGCTCGTAAAACTCTTTAGGCCTAGTGTTGAGCAAGCACTGAATGCAAATCTAAAACGAATTGAAGAGAGTACTGCTGCCTTGGCTGCTGCTGATGATTGGGTACTTACTTATCCTCCAACTGTTACTCGACAGTCAGGCAGGTCTTCCATTGCATCTGTCAGTAACACGGCTACATTTCAACATAAGCTTACGAGCAGTGCCCATAGATTCAATTTGATGGTCCAGGTGAACAATCTTTCTCATGATTAATCAATTAAAACATTCATCTCTTCCAATGCAAATGCTCAATATTTCTCCACTTATTTATGTGTGTGTGTGTGTTTCATTTGATCTGGTCCTGGTACACTTCTGGCTGTCAGGCATTTAATGAACTTTTAACCTCAATGGTTTTGTTCCATATGTGGAATATTGCGAACATAGATCTTTTTACCTGTCCCTTTGCCTATTTCTGAGCTGAATATAGTCATTTGAATGTGCTCTTATAATAAACCAACTTGCTTTACCAACAGTAATATATCTCTAAAGTGCTTTGTATAATCAATGTCTTATTTAACCATATTAACTATGTTCCTTGAGCTAGTTGGGATCACCATTGATATCCACTTGGTTATTTTGATAGAATTTTTTTAATGATGTTTGATTTTTTTACCCCTCTGTTCATGACATTATTTCACTTGCTGTATAGTGCTTTGAGGATGTTATACTAACCATAGCAAATCGATTCCTTGTGCTAGTTGGGGTTAATGATTGATTTCTATTTAGTTAATATTTGTTGAGCTTTTTTTAATGATTTATCATTCTCGTTGGCTCTTGACATTGTTTCACTTGCTCCATAGGACTTCTTTGAGGATGTTGGACCGCTTTTAAGCATGCAGTTGGGAAGTCAATCATTGGAAGGTTTATTTCAAGTATTTAACTCATATGTGAACATGCTGATAAAAGCATTGCCAGGTTCAATGGAAGAAGAGGCTAACTTTGAGGGTTCAGCAAATAAAATTGTAAGAATGGCTGAGAATGAAGCTCAACAGATTGCATTGCTAGCCAACGCATCATTGTTGGCTGATGACCTACTCCCACGAGCAGCCATGAAGCTCTCTCCTTTGCATCAGTCAAATTACAAAGATGATCCCCGAAGAAGACCTCTAGATAGGCAAAATCGCCACCCTGAGCAACGAGAATGGAGGAAGCGGCTTGTGAGTTCAGTTGATAGATTAAAAGATACTTTCTGTCGACAACATGCACTTGATCTCATTTTTACTGAAGATGGTGACAGCCATCTTAGTGCAGATATGTACATAAACATGGATGGAAGTGTGGATGAGGTGGAATGGTTTCCATCTCCAATATTCCAGGTAAACTTTTTTGTTATGGAAAATTCTCTTTTTCCTTTTCCGGGTGCCAGAATTGTTAGTGTATATATTACTCTGCCAGACAGGATGGACTTTTCTTTATGTCATTTGCTATTACATATGTCGAATGAAATTTATTGTGTTCGAGTTGTTGTAGGACAAAATATTAATAATGCACAGCTGATGCCAATTTTTTTAAAGGGGGAAAACTGCATCTGTGTTTTAAACACATGTATATATATTGCTATGCCAGACGGTATGGACTTTCCTTTGTCATATGTTATGACATATGTCAAATATATTGTGCTAGAAAGAGAGGAGGGAGGAGTTAGCAATGTATTTTAATAAGCTAGCCTATCTAAAATCGAAGAGAAAGTTCCATCTAGGAGCTTTGAAGGACATATAGCTGGGGGAAGAGGGAAATAGGGAGACAGAGAGTTTAACAATGTATTTCAACAAGTCTACCCAAAGTCAAAGAGAGTCCCATCTAAGAAACTCTGAAGGACATTATTGCAATAGGAGCCAAGCTTAAAGTTTCTTTTGTACAAAGAATGTTCAACAAAAGAAAATGCAACATGAATTTGTTTGTTTTCTTTTTTGTTTTAAGAGAGAGGACGAAGAGTTGAAGAGTCAATAGTTCTGAGCATTGGGACATCAAAAAGAGTGTTGGTAATATTTAAATCCAAGATTACAAGGTGAGCTAGAGAAAGAACTTGTTACAGAGAAAGAAAAAGAGATCACGGAAAAGACAAAGGAGATTGCAGAACTCAGTTGATTTTTGTAGCATTGTTTATATGTGCTGATAAACTTGATGATTTGAAGGAAAAAAAATTTTATTCACATTTGCTTTAACTTTTTCCATCAGAGTTGATTTGATGTCCAACACTGTCAAACTCCAAATATTAAATTTTCAGTATTATAAAGCTTGAGGTCTAGATTTCTCATTAGAGGATAATGATGCCATCAACAATTTTCAAAATTGGGCATGATTTTGATTTAATTCTTGGTTTTGAAATCGAGATTTTTCTCAGGAGTTTTCTTCAAGTTTAGGATTTTGTGCTAAGGAATTCTGTTGTCATTTTGTGTGTTTCATATTGATTGGAACTGTAATTTTTTGGTGAACTTAACTGGATTTGGAAAAACATTGTAAATCATTCAAGTTCACAATTAAGTTTGGTTGTCATGAGGAAATGCCAGAACTGAAACTTGTACTAGCTGAGGAAAGGCTTGTGACTCCTTTTGAATGGTATCATTTTTTAATGAGAATAATTTCATTTTTGATGTTTTAAGGAGAATTGTTTCCTCTATTTATCTGGTCTCACTGTATTATATTTGATATATAATCTATTTCACTTTTATGGCTTATGAGTTCATGTTGTTATGTCACAATACAGGAACTTTTCATAAAACTGAACCGAATGGCTAGCATAGCAGTGGACATGTTTGTGGGGAGGGAAAGATTTGCTACACAGCTATTGATGAGGCTTACAGAAACAGTTATATTATGGCTTTCAGAAGATCAAAGCTTTTGGGACGATATTGAGGAAGGCCCAAGGCCCTTGGGTCCTCGTGGTCTGGAGCAGGTATATAAATCAGGCATCTTTGCTTCTGTGTTTTTATGGCTTGTTGGTTGTTAATATGTTGCATTTTCTTGTTAACATGCAGTTTTATTTGGATATGAAGTTTGTCATCTGCTTTGCTTCCCAAGGGCGCTATTTGTCACGGAATTTGCATAGAGTTGTTAATGAGATCATTTCAAAAGCTGTGGCAGCATTTGCTGCTACAGGAATGGATCCTGACAGGTAATAATCAGTTTAATTCAGTTTCTTTGTGTTGTGTGACTGTCAAATACTGTAAGATTAAGTAACCACCACCGCCAATCTTAAAAGAGAAATGGAAAGAAATAGAAGGGATGGGGTCATGACCCTGATCCATATGCTTCAAATAAACATTAGAAGGTTCATTTATGTGGGATGGAATGGGACCTAAAAAGCATACTCCATTAAAATTGTTTGATGGCTTGCCATCCTCGTGCTTATCATTATTAACTTCTGCCAGATTCTAAGATATCCCTGGGTCTTTTTTCTCTCAAAACTTTTAGTTTGAGCTTTATCCTCCAGAAAGCGTCTTAATGTTTTAAATGTTTCATTTTTTATTTTAGAACCGTCTTGTTTGTCTGCAACTTAAACGGTTGTGTTCGGGTTTACCATTTCTAGGTAAATAACAAAATCCCCTTTTGACTTTTGACAATGTTTGAATAATTTTCTAAAATGATCTGACTGGCTATTGTTTTCTAGTGCGAAAATTTACAATTTAGCCATCCAATTTCACTTTACTTCCCTGTTCTTTCAAGCAGATTGTTATTTAGTCTCATCCTTTTAAAATTTTGTTTCTTTTGGAAACTCAAGGGTGATAAATGCTGTTCAAAGTACAGGGACTCAATATATAAGTATTTGGTTGGTGCAGTGAAATTTAAAAGCGGGGGAATATTTAATTCATCTTTGAAAAACAACAATCCCATTGTAAATATTGCCAAATGTGAAGATGGTTTTTGTAAGTGAGAGTGACCATAAGTTTTATTTTTCTGCTTAGGAGTTTAAAATTGTTCTGGGTCTGTTTTTATCTGATGGCTAAAAGAAATGTCTAGAGAATTTAGAAACCTAGAATTATGATCCAGGATCCATGTAGCGCTTACTTCATATTTGAGACGATATTTCATCATCAAAGATTTACATCCATGTTTATTTCAGTAAGTCAACAGTTGGTCTATTACTGTTCACAGTGCTGAACCTACATTGCAATTAGCCTCTACAGCTTACATTTTTCTTTTTCAGTTTTTCATATTAAGAGGTTCTGCTCTGTCTGTTTGCTAGTCATATTCAGTTATAAACTCGTCATTTATGTGATTCTATAGTCTTTGTACCATTCTGTCCTAAATAGCTCAAACTATCCTGGCTCTCAATTCTAACTTGTAGACAGTTTCAAATGCTTTAATCTGCAAGCTGTCCTGCTTTACCAAACTAAATGTTTTGATGAATTTTTGAGGACTATTCAGACCCTTTTCTTTAACATATGGTGCTCTTTTCCAAAATTGTGAGATCAATAATTATTTATGCTTGCAGTAGCCTATGACTTCATCTCCTTCTGGCCCATAGTACAGGATATTTGAATAGACTTCTCTTATAAAAAGCCTTCTTTTTTTCTTACTAGGGAACTTTGCTTTGTCTAAGTTGAGGATAATGCAATTTTTTTTTGAATTGTATGCAGTTTGAGGCTATATAATTTATATATTACTGGAGTATTCCATAGAATTAACACTTGTAGCCATATATTATTGTGTGTTTCTTCCCTTTTTCCTTATCTTTTTTGAAAAAATTTGGATTTCTTTAGTAGACTTGTTAAGGGGTTTAGAATACATTTATAGTGGCTAGGGGTGCACCGTACCAAATTTGAGACCGTGTCATTCTATCTCATGTCCTTTATCTTCTTTCCCTTTTTTATCCTTTTATTGGGTGTTGGTGGTTCAAATTCTGCAGTTGGAGTAATTGTTTTTTTGTGTTTTCTTCAATATGAATATATGTAACATCTGAATAGCTTGCATTTATGTCGTTGACTTAAAAAATTAAAAAATACTTTTTCTTGCCAGTATACTGCCAGAAGATGACTGGTTTAATGACATTTGCCAAGACGCAATGGAAAGATTAAGTGGAAAACCTAAAGCTATTGATGGAGACCGGGAACTTAACAGTCCAACAGCCTCTGTCTCTGCGCAATCCATATCATCTGTTAGATCTCATGGGAGTTCCTAAGGTAGGTTTTATTGCTTTGTAAATCCAGTAGCAACTAGGTTCCATAATGGTTTTGTAAACAGATGCCCATATATTTTGATTGAAATATTTTCAGTGTCAACTACGTTTAGTGTATGATCGGCTATCTATCTTCTCTCCAGGTTGTGTTGTGTGTGAAATCTGGGAGTTTTTTTTTTTCCCTTCCCTGGCTGTCAAGTTTATGGTTCGAGTCTGTAAATGCTGATTATTTTATTTGATTCCGAGTCCAATTATGTATTTATTCTTTGATTTGATAGTATGTTCTATTTTTTTTTCCAATTATGAATGGAGGTCTGACATTTTAATTGGTTGAAATTTCTCACCTCATTTAAGACATACATGGTATGAATAGGAAAAGAAATGGAGGAGAATGAATGATGAATCTCTTTTTTTTTTTTTTTGGTTATGTTGCTTCTGAATCCTTTCTGAAAGAAATGTGAGAAATATTATATTTCTTATTTTTGGTATTTTTATCATTACCATATTTTATTACTAAATTGTTAATTTAGAGGTTGAATTTTCATTAAAAATAACACTTGAAAAACATTCTTAGTAAAATTATGTTTCATGTTTCATAAAAATAGAAGAGAAATGTTTAACATTTTTCATTAAAAAAAATTCCAGGTTCTTGAAAATATTTTTTTGTACCCGCTACATCGTAATTTTAGAAATTTGGTTGCTCAAATTTGTTTGGAGGATCGGTTTTATGTAAGAAATTCGCTTGCCGAAACCTTTTTTTTTTTTTTAAAGAAAGGTTGCCAAGTAGCATTAACTCAAAGAAGCAGATTATGAGTTCTGATCCAGATTTACATTGTATTTTCCTTTTATGAGGTTTTTTTTTTGGAACAAGGAATGATGCAATTTCATTACTCAGAAGAGGATAGTATATCCTCATCGTGGCTCTATTATTGTTGACAACTTCCTAGAGAGGGAGTCTCCTTATCGTGGCTAATATTTCTCTGGCCGGGAAAATCTTAAATCTTATATGGACGATGGTCTAATCCCATGTGTCATAGACACCATGGTTCATAGACCATGGTTCTTGCAAGTATTTACCTGGCCTTTACAGGGCACCAAGTTCAACAGTGAGTCGGTGACAAGGTTATATTACTGCAAATTTGACGACTAGGTTTGACTAGAGCTTAATGCTGCTAATAGAAGAGATTAAATCCATGGGATTTATCCAAAAGTAAAAAAAAAAAGGGAAAAAATAATGCAAGAATAATTTTTTTAGAATTTTTTTTTACAAAAGTACTGCCATTTTAACACTAACAAACCATCGTTAAAATGTGGTCCCACAATGTGTGTCTATATATTCCTTAAAAATCAACATATATTACTCATTAAAAACCAGGTGGTACGTCTTCCTCAACTTATATTTCTACAAAATTCCTCCTTTTTTTTTCTTTTGTTTCTACGATTTACAATCAATAATTTTCCAATCATACTCTAGTTCTTCTTCTCCAATCAACTTGACACTTCAGCATTCAAAAGTATCTTTGAAAAGCAACAAGAAATTAATGAAGAAACAAAAGAGGTGCAAATAAAGTATTCTGCCATTGTTGTTACTCAAGAAATCTCACAATAATCAAACATATCTATCTTTAAAATTAACAAAATGATCAAGAAAAACTGAAAGTTAAGGTAGATAATCTCTTTATATTATAGACTAGTATGGTACCCGCACGGTGCTGTAGGTTTTTTTTTTAAATTAAGTGGTATATTTAATAATATATATTCTGAAATGTAATTATTTTACATAGTTAAAAATTTTACATCAATGTAAATAAAAAGAATTATAAAGTGAATAGATGTTTTGATATATAAAAAAAATTATAATAATTATATATTTACATATAGATAAAGTAATAAATAATATTATCTCATGTAATCATGCTAACTAAAAGGGTTTTATATTAAACAAAAAACATATGTTGTATTATTAAATATATAGTTTCTTGTTTTTTAATGGACAAAAAAAATATCATGTTCTAATTTATCCTTGTAATTTATAAAAATTTATTGATATTATAAATTTGTTTTAAAAACAAATTAATTATTTTATTGAAATTATGCTTATAGTCAATTATACATTTTATATTTTCAAATTACATTACTTGTCACCGGTGAAATTAAAAAATTATTCAAAATGTTGATGTTTTTTTTAAATTATTTTTTTAAATTTTATTGTTGGTTTGAAGTTCATTATAGTCATAATAACATTCAAAACAGTACAACTAATTATATTTATTATTATCTTAAAGCAATATATTTTATAATAAGACAAACACACAATCAATTGACACTGTTACTAAAGTATAGCAGAAATTGTTACTCATTATATATTAATAAACAATTATTTTTTAAAATTTTTTTAATCATATATAATGATAAATTTAAAGAAAAATAATTAATGTCAACTATTTATGATTTTATCCTTAAATCATTACACAATATACTCATAAGAGTATTCTTTAATTGATTGAATAATTTAATGAATGTTATTAATTGAATTTATTTTTCAATTAAATTAATGATTAAAAAATAATTCAAATCATATGTATGACATAATAAAAATGTCATTTTGTCATCCAAATCTATTTTTTCTTCACTTAATAATTACTATATATAAGAAGTTATCATTAACAAAATTTAAATTTCAA
>CANYLF012020960.1:0-10081 GCA_948193215.1 Bocquillonia castaneifolia
TTTTTTTCGCAACGATCACTGTTCATTTCACAACGATCGTTGTAAAATTCACAACGATCGTTGCACTATTCACAACGATCGTTGCAACCCTATTTTCAGAGAAAAATTTATTTTCAAAGGGAATTTTTAATTGGACATTGATTTATGGTTAATTACTATCTTTATGTATGATAATACATATTAAATGGTGTTAAATTCGGGTCGTCACAGTTATTACCTCAACCTCCTATAGAGAAGGCAATTGAGCCTTCTAACAGTGTTTTACCACCATTTGAGGGCTCTTCTGAAAATGAGGAATTGAAATCTCGAGTGGCTGCATTGGAGAGAACCATCTTGGTAATGCAAAGGCAACATGAAAAGACTTGTGAGATGGTAAATGCCTTGCTACAAGTGTTTGCAAGAACACATCCGTGAATCTGGAATATTGGGTGTCCTGTGTTTTCTATGAAGACTGGTCAGGTTTGGTATGAACACAATAGACAGAGTAAGGGACAAGATGGCAGAGACAGCACTAGAAGTGAAACGACCTGGAACTAATACAATATAATAATGAATTAAATACATAATAATAGAAATCAATCACAAATTAAATTTCAAATCCAAATCCTTTGCGATATAATTTTTTTTTAAAATAAGGGTGACAACAACGATCGTTGCTACATTCACAATGATCGTTGCTAAATGTACAACAATCGTTGTTAAAATCATGAAAACCGGCCAAAAGTTCCAATACGGTACACGAGCTCGTGGGAAAGCAACAACGAGCTCGTTGTTAAACAACAACAATCGTTGTTAAACTAACAACGATCGTTGTTATTTTAAAACTCCCAAAACGAGCATATTTTTCCAAAATTACAGTTTTCAAACAGAATTTTTGACTTTTCCCCTTAAAAACGTACTCTAACTAGCTCAAAATCAAATTATATATATATCAAACTTTTCAAACTTTAAAATACAATAATATTTATAGACAAGTAACATTGAAAATTCTTTCAACATAGAATTAACCAAAAATCAACTTTATACAAACATTTACTTCAATTTACACAGATATAAACATATCAATATAGTTCATTACACATACTTGTCAATTAACAACTCAAAACCAATTACATACAAATATATATGCACGACCAAATGCACAAAATGCCCGTTATCCACTGGCCAACCTGAACTTCTATTGAAATGCACGTAGACTTCTATCCTTAACCTGAAAAATAATGCCAAGGGGTGAGCTAGCAACTCTATAAGTATTTAATCAACTAACCAGGCATATATTAAGCCAAAACTACTCAATACACATAAACATCACATACTTCATATATTAAGTATACAATAAAGACTAATCACACCATTCAAAATCAATCAAGACAAATCTCAATCAAGACAAATTACAACCAAATCATCCTCACATGCCATCACTAATCTAAAATCACAACAATCATTTCACATTAGTGTCGGATGACTCAATCTCACATTTCCTCACATTTCATTTCTTTTTCTCATGTCATTTCATATTTCACAATTTAGGTGGCCACCGACGAGACTATCCGCCCGGCTCAGTCTCGCCATCTCACACTTACGGGTAGCTATCTGCCTGGCTCAGCTTTCCCGACCACACAATACCACAATCCCCACGAGTCTTCCTTTTCCATTCACAATCACAATTCAAATCAAAATTCATCTCAATTCATCACAATTCTCATTGCAACCAAATCACACATTTCTTAATTCAACCAATAGCTTTTCATGGCACAATTTTACCAATCAATCAACATCTATTTCATCACACAAATGCACAGTTCAACCAATTAACTTAGTTAACAACTTAATCAACTCATAATTCCATAATTCATACAAAACATAGCAATTAGACATAAGTCATAGTTTCCACCAAATATACACAAGTTAAATCAATTTAATACTTACAAACATGTAGAATTCCATTAACTAATAAGCTTCCTTCATCAACTCCCTCCTTGAGGAACTCCCCTAAACAACATAAACCATCCAAAAATCAATTCAATGACAATTCCATGTCCAAACATGCAATTACTACCCAATATACTCTCCCATATACATTAATTACATAATAATAAAGTTCTAAACAAAAACCCCCATCTTCAACAATACCCTTAGTTAATAATCAACACAAGCTGAGATAAACTTACTCAATTAAGCTTCTAATCCTCCCATTAAGCTTTTAGTTAAGAAAAGCTCTTCACTTTCAAGCTTATAAGCTTCAAAAATGGAGTTTTGAGGAAGAAGAAGAAGAAGAAAAGAAGAGCGTAGAAGAGGAAGAAAAATGAAGAAAAAGGTGTAGGATTCTTGGTCTTGTAGAGATTTCCCACTTGCATATTATTTTATTCTTATTATTACTATTTGAATGCCACTCAACTCTCCCTACATAAGCCACTTGTCAACCTCTTACACCACCTGAACACTTGTCCCTTCTAGAAGCCATTTCCCTACACCACCCCCCAAACTTGCTCCTACTAACTATCTAATCCAACTCTCATACTTCTTTTACAAAGAGCTCCTCAAACTTTTCTTACAACTAGGTCCTCAACTAATCCAACTTCCGCAAACCCTATTTCACACGATTATACTTAATGATACACAATTAATAGAAATGAACCACATTGATAATTTTATTGGTCACCAAGAGATAACTCCTCAAACAATCAAATATTACCATATAACCACCTCTAACTATTATTTCTTTCAATTACACCCCTCCTACTCAGAATCCTCAATAAATCAACCTCAATTAACAAAATCAAACATACTAATGATGCCAATACTTAATGAAATGATTTAACATACTTAAATGCATAATTAATTATTAATTAATTATGGCCGTTACAATTTTCACCACTGTATTTCCCACTATTTTGAACATTCAATAATGCTTCGATTAATTTTTGATCTTCCAACGCAGTCCATTTTCTTATCTCTTTCTTATTTTTTTGTTGAAGCCGCAGACGTAGACATTTTATGGTAAACTAACTCAGTAGAACAAAACTAGGGCAGGAGATTTTTTATAAATAAATTGTAGGTTATTTAAGTCATTTAAGTATTTTATTCCATCATCTTATCAGTTAAACACTCCAACCAAATATAGGATTATCAGAATAGGATTAGTTAATACAATGGATTGATAAGTTTATACCAAACAGAGTTTATATAACTAATCTTATGGCTTAACTTAACCCATCCTTAAAATTAACACATGTCATTAGTAATCTTCCAATCAAACGGGTTGTTAACACCTTATCCTATGATGAACTAGTGTGCTCTCTTATTGCTCATGAACAAATGGTGAAAAATAAAGAGAAAAAAACAGCTCCAGAGCTAAAAATAAAGAAAGGAGATGTTGCATTAAAGTCTAAAATGATTGATGACTCAGATTCAAGCATTGGGGAAGAAGTTGTTGCCTTAATCATAAAGAAGTTCAGAAGAATGTTCAAGAAAGGAGGAAAGCAATACAGGAAAAATGTCAAGAAATTTCTTGGATCAAAGCCAGACTACAAGAAGGATAGTAGTGAAATTATTTGCCATGAATGCAACAAACCAGGCTATGTTAAAATGAACTGTCCAAAGCTAAACAAGAAGACCAAAAAAGGAAAACCAAAGAAAGCATTGGCAACCACATGGAGTGGTAGTGAAAGCTCAGAGTCTGAAGACAACAGTGACCCTAAGGAAGTGGCAAATCTTTGTTTGATGGCTAAAGAAGTTGAAACTGACAAATCCGAAGCTAATGAGAAGAAACAGATATCTGAACTAGAGTCATCTAAAGCTGAGGTAAACTTTCTTGAACTTGAAACTCAAGACGATTTGTAAAATGCCATGCTTGAACTTTATCGTGAATATGAAAGAATGGCTAAAAAATATGTTTCTCTGAAAAAAAATATAGACAGCTTGAAACTGGAAAACAAGTTCATATTTATTGTGTTACTACTAGTACTTATGAGGATCTTGCTGAAAAAGAAAGAAAATATACTGAGATGTACTATGAGATTGAAAAGAAACTTGCTAAAGCTGAGAATGATCTCAAAGTGGCTAAACAAGAGGTTGAATTGAATTAGGATGTGTATATGGTAACTTTTCAGGAAAATGAATGTTTGCAAAAGAAAGTTGAATCTCTTACCAAAGATCTTGAAAAGTATACAAATGGTAGACAAAATCTTGATGTGTTATTGGGAAACCAACATATTTCTAATGATAAAACAGGATTGGGCTACAACGGATTCAATGCTGGATTAGGCTATGCTAATTCAAGCAAAGGTCTTGGCCCAAAAGTTTTTGTTAAAACTCAACATGATTTTCCAAAGTTTAACAGATCTAAAATATTTTTCTCAAAACCTACATACTAGTCACATAGGTCAAATGTAAGGTGCTTTTTCTGCAATCATATGGGACATGTTGTGAAGTTCTGTGCTTTTAAAAGAAGCAGACAAGGATATATACTTGAGTGGAGGCTAAAGGCACCCATACAGAGTGTTGAAGCTAACCAGTCAAGACCCAACTTAGCTTGGGTACCAAAAACTAACTAATTTCCTACATGTATGCCTAAGGAGTAAGTAGAAGCATAACGAATGGTACGTTGACAGTGCTTGCTCTAGGCACATGACTGGGGACAAATCGTTGCTCACCAGATTGGAAAATGAAAAATAAAGGATCAGTTAGCTTCGGTGACAGTAGCACCTCTAGAATAATTGAGACAGGTTCAATTGGATTAAATCCAACCATCAATGATGAATCTTTAGTACAATATCTCAAACTCAACTTCTTGAGTGTAAGCCAATTATGTGACTAAAACTTGAGGGTCATCTTTAAGCCTAATCATTGTGAAATACAGAAAATTCAAGATGATCAGACTATATTTGTTAGCAAAAGGTTGGAAAACATCTATATGATCAATTTTGATGATGCACAAGTAGGTAACTTCTATTTAGCTTCTCTTGATAATGATAGTTGGTTGTAGCATAAAAGGTTAGGTCATGCATTCATGCACATCATCTCTAAGCTATGCAAGCATAATCTAGTAAGAGGGCTTCCCAAGCTGAAGTATGAGAATAATTCTGTTTGTTATGTGTGTCAATTTGGAAAATAAACCAAAGTCTCATTCAAATCGAAAGGGATAGTATCTACTACTAGACCTTTTGAGCTGATTCATTTTGATTTGTTTGGCCTTGTTACTCCATATAGCTTAGGGGGCAAGTCATATGCATTTGTGATTATTGATGACTTTTCCAGATTTACATGGACCCTTTTCTTGAGGCACAAATATGAGGCTTTTGATAAGTTCGCTAGTCTGTGCAAAAGAATTCAAAATCAACAGGGATACTCAATCACAACCATACAAAGTGACCATGGCAAAGAGTTTGACAACAAGTCCTTTGAAGATTTTTGCAACCAATTTGGGATAGGCCATAACTTCTTAGCTCCAAGAACTCCACAACAAAATGGAGTGGTAGAAAGGAAAAATAGAATGCTTCAAGAAATGGCAAGGACAATGTTAAATGAAGCAAATCTTCCCAAGTATCTCTGGGCTGCAGCTATCAACACAGCCTGCTACATACAGAATCGGGTATTGGTAAGGCCTAAGCTGAAGAAAACTCCATATGAACTCTGGGGAGGTAGGAAACCCAATGTAAGTTATTTTAAAGTTTTCGATGTAAATGTTTCATACATAATAATGATAAGAATCAACTTGGTAAGTTTGATGCTAAAAGTGATAAAGGAATTTTCCTAGGATACTCTGATCAAAGTAGAGCATATAGAGTTTTTAATAAGAGATCTTTGATTTTTGAAGAGTCAGTTCATGTTATCTTTAAGGAAGCTAACCAAACAACTCCTAGAAAAGATGTTGGAGAAATTCTTGCAGGTGAAAATGGTGAATAGAATAGTCAAAAAGATCAATAGGATCAAACAGATGAGAGATAAGAAAAAGATCAAGAAGAGAACGAATAAGAAAATAATGAAATTGTGGAACAACAAGCTGAAGCTAAAGGCAAAACCAATGATCTTCCCAAAGAATGAAGATATCACAGATATCATTCTCAAGAGAATCTTCTGACTAGTCCATCCAGCAAAGTTACAACAAGACAAGAACTCAAAAGAATGATGGGAAATGTGGCTTATGTGCCTCAGGTTGAACCTAAAGCTATAGTTAAAGCTCAACAGGATGAAAACTGGATAGTTGCTATGCAAGAAGAACTAAATCAGTTTGAAAGAAATAATGTGTGGAACTTAATTCCAAGAATCAAGGATCAGCCTGTAATAGGAACAAAATGGGTGTTCAAAAATAAACTTGCTGAGCATGGAAATGTCATGAGAAATAAAGCAAGACTTGGAAGAAGGAATAGATTTTGAGGAAACATTTGATCTAGTTGCTCGACTAGAAGCCTTCAGAATTCTTTGTGCATTTTCATGCTACAAGAATTTTCTGTTGTATTAAATGGATGTAAAAAGTGCCTTCGTAAATGGATACATTAAAGAAAATGTATGTGTAGAGCAACCTCCTGGATTTGAAGACCCCATTTATCCTAATCATGTCTTTAAGCTGACTAAAGCTCTCTACGGGCTTAAACAAGCTCCAAGAGCTTGGTACGAAAGACTAAGTAAATTTCTGCTTGACAATGGTTTTGTAAGAGGAAAAGTTGACAAAACCCTGTTCACCAAAAGTCACAAGAATGAGTTTTTGATTGTTCAAGTTTATGTTGACCACATAGTTTTTGGGTTAACTCAATAGAAGCTATACAAAGAATTCAACACTCTCATGAAGAATGAATTTGAAATGAGCATGATAGGAGAACTTAGTTTTTTCCTTGGACTGCAAATCAAACAGCTTAAAGATGAGATCTTCATCAATCAATCCAAATATCTGAAGGAGCTGATCAAGAAGTTCAAAATGTCTGAAGCTAAGGAAAGTAAGACACCAATGAGCACAACCATCAAAATGGAGAAAGATGATAAATGTAAATCTGTTGAATGCAAGTTGTACAGAGATATGATAGGTTCCTTACTCTATCTCATTGCTAGTAGACCTGATATTCATTATAGTGTATATTTATGTGCTCGATTTCAAACTAACCCTAAAGAATCATATCTTATGGCTGTCAAAAGGATAATTAGGTATCTTGTTGGTACTCAAGACCTAGGTCTTTGGTATCCAAAAGATACAACTCTTGATCTTGTAAGGTATAGTGATGCTGACTTTTCAAGAAGTGGAGTGTACAGAAAAAGCACATCTGGAAGCTGTCAGTTCCTAGGGAACGCATTAGTTTCATGGAATAGAAAGTTCAGTGAGCTTTTCAACGGCTAAAGTTGAATACATAGCATCTGGAAGTTATATTGCTCAAATTCTATGGATAAGACAGAATTGGAAGATTTTGGTATGACCTATTCTAAAATTCCTATCTTATGTGATGGCACCAATGCTATTAGCTTGAGCAAGAATCCTATTCTACATTCACGCCCAAAGCATATTGAAATCATAGAGATCATATTCAAAACAAAGATGATTTTTTTGTTCCCACAAAAAATAATTGTCTGACATCTACACAAAACCCTTGAATGAAGAAACCTTTTATAGGATTAGAAGAGAGTTTGGCATTTTGAAGCTAGAACATTAGCTTCATTCTTCTTTCTCAAAGATTGCATTTTTTTTTCTCTATGCATGTTTTTAATTTTCTGCATCCCTTATTTTTATGTCTTCAAAATATGCAAAATTAAAAGTTGAAATATTCAAAATATAAAAATATATTTTCTATTGTTGATAAACTTGATTTTTACCTTTCAATATTTTTCTTGGCAACTAATTTTGTTTAAGTGCAGTAATTGCTTAAAGTTAAAAATGCAATCAACCACGTGGTAAGCAGTTATATTATTAGATACATGAAAAAGTTACCGTTTGAGACTGAGGAAAGAGAAACAACCAGCCAAGCTAATATAACAGTTTAAAATTCATTTTTATCTATTATTATCACTTGAACTTACCAAAATGCACAAATCTCTTCTCTCATTTAAACACCTTCCTTTTAAATCAAAACAAACTCTTTCACATAAACCACATCTCACTCAAACCCTAAAATCAAAACTCTTTACCTTCAAAAAACTCTTTGTGCTTTTAAGGATTAATAAAGTCTAAAGAAAATGGTTGATTGAGGAAAGAGAAAGAAAGGAGAAATACAAGAAGAGGCAGAGATCTTGACACCTAAAAGCAAGAAAGTAAAGGTTGCATCTTCTTCGAAAAAGGGAAAAGGGAAAGTAAAGGATGAGATGAAGCTGATACCTCCTAAATGTATTGATTGGAAATACTTTTAGAAGGGGGAGTTTAGACTAAGAGATTTCTTTGAGTTTCAAGGGTGGATAAAGTACATGCAACTAAGAAGATGAGTCTATAAGACTTTGGTGAAGCAATTTTATGAGACATCGAGATTGTGGATAGAAATGCCTGCACCTTCTTTGTAACTCTTAAACAAACAAAGTTTGTAATCACTCTTGAGACCATTGCTGCTGCCTATGGCGTCCCCAATGAACGCATCAAAATTGGACTGCCCCTGGAAACTGATTCAGAGTATGATGAGTTGGATGAAAAGGTGGAGCTTAGTGGGAACCAGAAAACAAAAGTTAAAGATTCTGTAAGTGCTGGATCCTTTAACATTCCTGAAAGAATAATTCTAAGATTTTTGACTCATTATTTTGCACCTAGGCTGGGTAGTCTTGATTATGTGAATAGTACTGATATATGCATTTTGTGGCATCTCTTGCATCAAAAGAAAATTAATTCATGCTATATGTGTATTATTACTTTGTGGGGATTGGCATTGTTAGAGGAAATAGAGGCATGCCATATGGTATGAAATTGACTGTGTTGTTTGAGCATTTGGGTCTAGATTTTTCAAAAGAACCTTGGTCTAATGTACTTAAGAGTGATTGGGTGGATAGAAACTTTGTTAAAGCTAGGAAAAAGAATGGAACTTACTCTGGAGAATATGATGATGTGCTTGTTGAGTTAACTGATAAGTCTGATTCTAAACCTAGTGTGAAAGGAGATGAAACTCCTGAGGAAGAGTTTGAAATTGATATGGAAGAGCTAATTGTAACGACACCAAAATCCACAATATTATTAAGAAAAAAACAAATAATAATTACACAATTAAATATAATTTTCAACTTGATGAAATTCCTCTTCAAAAATAATTTTTTTTAAAAAAAAAATGGGCACAATGATCGTTGTTGAATTCACAACGATCGTTGTGAAAAGCAGCAAAAATGTCTGAGAATTCCAAAGAGATACACGAGCTCGTGGGAATCAACAACGAGCTCGTTGTTAAATCAGCAATGATCATTGTGAACAGTACAACGATCGTTGTTAACCAAAAATCACCAAAACGAAATTTGTGAATGAAAATCACAGTTTTAAAACAGTATTTTTGACATTTCTCTGTAAAAATAAACTCCAACAGGTTTGTAATCAACATAAACATATAACAAGCTTTCCAATAAATTAAAACAAAACCAAAACATATGTTCTCAACTAGAATGCACATAAATACATAAATTTATACAATATTACAAACATACACATTTTCAATCCAACATGCATAAACATGCTCAAGACTATCCACTGGCCAACCTTCAAAACTTCTACTGCTAATGCACTTGATCTTCTGATACTAATAAGCATGGTCCACAACCTAAAAAAAAAATATGCCAAGGGGTGAGCTGGCGACTCAGTAAATAAATAATCGCTAATACTAATCTCAACATACATACTTACTTATATATATATATATATATATATATATATATATCAAAGTTCTCAAACTTACTTAAATAACATCATACAAACCACCAAATCATCAATTCTCACTTATCAATTCAACATAAATCTTCACATCCATCATTACAAAGTTTCCAAATTCATCAACACATTCTCAATGGATTTATCATCTTATCAAATCAAATAGCACTTTCATCACGTCTTCAACTCAATTCACCAATCACAATTCACAAATCACAATCAACCTTGATAATTAGATAAACCATCTAAATGAATGGTTCAAAGAAT
>CANYLF012021285.1:0-10569 GCA_948193215.1 Bocquillonia castaneifolia
AACTAGTCACCAAGCCTACCAAGATTACTTGGATTTATCCACACAGACAACACAATAATTAACAGATTGTGTGTGTCTGTGTGTGTCGAACTTATCGCACCATTTTATCTCTCCAATTATACTTATTCGAAGTACCAACAACATCCATCACAACCATTTTATGTTCAAATCAATTCAATATCAACTTAATTATAATATAAGCATACACGTATTATCATTACTTATTTTAGTATTTTATTTATTTATTTATTTCTCTTTAATTGCTATTTATTTGTAACCATACTATAAGATACACACACACACACACATATATAATCAATTCATGTACATAATTATCCTTATGATTCACTATTGGTAACATACAACCAAATTATATAATTACGCACTAATTCTTATTATATACTTAAATTCCATTTATTCAATTACCTACCATTAATTATGATGTACTTATTAACAAATAAAATTATTTCAGTAAAATTATATTTTAACCGCTATACACCTAAACATACGTCTATTCCAATAATTTACTTTTGTTTTCTACAAGTTTCATCTATTTCTTAAATTATTTATTCTTATCAACTTTTATATAATTACAATTTAATTTTCATTAATTATCATCTATATAAAACAATCACATTATATATATATTAAAATTATAAACAATTCATATATACCCAACCATTCTTATAAATTTACTATCAATACTATTTAACCCAATTATACAATTAAACACCAATTCTTATTATTTAATATATATATACTATATAGTTACCTCATTCATTAATATAGATATTCTATTTACTTGCCAACCGTTACTATTACTTATATTAAAATAATATTTAGCCCTAATATGATCAATCTTACATCCATTTATTGTAATGACTTTTATTACCTAAAACTCTCATTTACTTCCTATATTAATTATTTTTTATTAATTTCTTTAATTATAAATATTCATATTCACCCCTTAAAAATACATTAATAATCTTAATAATTCCCAATAAATTATTATAAAATTCATTTCTAACTTATTTTTAACTATTTAACATCCTAACAATCTATTTAAAGCCTAAACATATAATTTCTAACATTTCTATCGCGTTTCAAAATTTTTCATACACAACGTTTTAACTTCGGGAATTTTTAATTTAAAAAACCATAAACAATTTCACTGCTCGGCCTTTACAAAAGTTGTTTGGAATAATTTATCCTATTTTTTAAAAATATTTTCAAAATTTTCTGGGTGGGCCCAACCGCCGCCGCCCCACGCGGGGTGGCCGTTGGCCCTCCAAATTTCCAGATTTGTGCGAAAATCCTCTGGAAGCCAATGATACTCACCATGTGCCACCAGAAAGTTCAGAGAAGGAGAATCGAAAAGAAAACCGATATGGCCAGAAAATTGACTCTCAACGCCGTTCACCGTTAAAACGGTTTCTCCACCTTCGCACTCCACTCTTTCCCCACTTTTTCCAGGCCTCTGAGTTCAATTTTGGAGTCAATTCCAGTTGATAATGGCTGGAGCTATGAGAACGACGATGGCAGCAAAATCCAAAAGTTTCGAAGCTTGGTTATTCCGAAATAAGCAATGAAAATTGGGGAAAATGGTATAATGTATAGGAAATTGAACAAGCTTTCTTTGGACACCAAGATTACCAAAAATGGTGGCCGAAAAATGATAAACAGAGTTGAGGAAGAAGATTGTACTGTAGTGATTGGTAGATAAGTTCAGGGACCAAATTGGAGTTTTTCGGAAAAGTTTTTCCCTGCATTTAGGTCCTCAGCAGATATATATATATATATATATATATATATATATCTATTTATTTATTTATTTATTCTCCCTAGAAACTTCTATAAATTTCTTCTTCATTATTATTATTATTATTATTATTATTATTTAACGAATTTATTGATTAAATAATGATAATGAATTATTAAATCAAACATAAGGTAATATTTATAAATTGTAACATATAGAATAAATAAATGACTTATACTTAAAAATATTTTAAATTAGATTTAATATCCCACTTGTAACCTATATTATAATCATTATATATGTATGTAATTAAACTTAAATTAGGAGTACTTATTATAAATTAAATAGTATTTTTATAAGTTTAACTTTAATAATAGAGAACAAAACATAATAATTATAAATTTAAGTTTTTAAATCTCCAAGTAATAAAATAAAAATATAATTATATTCGAAACTATAATAACAAATTCTTTTTCAGATTTATGCGTAAAATCGATCAAAGAATAATATTATATTATAAATGAGATATTTAAAATACGAAAGACAACTTTGGTTACTAAGACAGATCAAAATTCTTTGTTGAAAAGTTAAAATCCCAATAAAAACTAATTTGTTATAAATTTGTAAAGTACCTGATATTGCATCTTTTTAATAAGAGAGATAATTTGAACCGATTGTCACATAAGCAATTAATTTCAAGTTGCACTTACAATAATTTGATTTTTACTATCATATATTTATATAGATATAGATATATAGATATAGATAGATAGGCATAAATACTTCTCATATTAAATAACTTCTCTACATTCTTTCAAAAAAATAACTTATCTACATGAGTGCTATAGGATGGTAAAAACTTTCCAACCTAAGGGAGACTTTGAATTGACTGGAATTACCCAATTCGATTAAGGATGGGAATCCTTGACTTATAAAAAAAACATGAATGTGTGAGGATGGCAAATATACATAAAAAAAATATATGTTCTAAATTAATAACTATGATTAGATAGTTCAAATTTGTTTTGTCATTTAAAAAAAAAATTATTTCCTTATTTTATAAAAAATTATTATAGAATTTATAATTTATTCTATTCTTTAGATTTTATAGATTTATTTATATATTTTTAGTAATATAATATTTATTAACTTTTTTTTAAGTCTATGTACCTTTTTATATAAATTTACATTATTTTTAATTTTTATTTATCATTTTTATTTCAAACCGTTAAATAAATAGATAGAATATTTAATGTATGGTTATAAATTCAATAAGGGGAATAAATCTCTGATCTCTGTTGGTGATCTTTATCCCTGGTAAGGACGGAGATAGTGAGAGAATTGTGATCCCTAACGGGATGGAGATAGGTGATGGAGAAGGGTATGCGAGTAGGGATTGGGGTTCCCATAGTTCTTCGTCCTTGTTGCCATCTCTGATCCTATATATAATAGAGTTGGTAATAAAAAAGGAGATAAAGTCTTAATTGAAGATAATTCTGTCATTTTAATATCTTTTTCCCCACAATTTAGTTGAATTTAATATCTCCTCAATCTTAGTGTAAAACCTTAAACAACTACTAAATTGAAATCGAGCGAATAATAATGAATTTGTTGATTTTGTAAATGATATAATTTGGAATAAAAAATATTGTTTAAAAGGACATTTAATTTAAAATGGATGAAGTATTTAAGATCAACTGAAAAAAGATCAAATCGAGATTAATTTTAAGCAGAGCTCAAATATTAAATATAGAGATTTGTGAGGCTCACATATCTAAATGAGTTTTTATTGAACTCGTATCTATTCGAATCAAGTTTGATCTTGATTGTTTTAATTACTTTATATATGTATATATTTATTTATTTTATTAAATTTGAGTTGAGCTCGAATATTGGTAGAACTCAAATTAGGATAATGTACTCAAACTCGAGCTTGACACTACTTAAAGTCAGTTTGGCCATTTACGCCCCTTACAGATGATATGACTAAAGATGCTAGAAGTGGAAAAAGACCGATCAAATTGGATAATAATGAGAGGGGGTTATTTTATAAAAATTAAAGTTCTAAAGATTTTTTGTTACAAATCAAAGTTGAAGAACTATAATGTTACAATGAGAAAAATTCAAGTGCCGTGGGTGTAATTAAGTCCAAAATATGAAATTAAATGTAAAATAAAGTCAAATAAAATAAGTTAATGATCACAGAGTAGCATGGCCCATAAAATTTCCCGTCAGTACAAATTTTGTCTGCGTCTCCAGTCCCTAGTCAGCATTAATACTACCAGCCCACACCTTTTCTCTTAACTGACTAAACAAACAAAACTTTTCAATTTTCATACATTTTCTTGGGATCTGCATAATTTCATATCTAACTTACCCACCAAAATTCAAGATTGATCCTTTTCATTTTCAATTCCCATTTCTCTGAAGAAAGTTGCTTCCTTTCTCATGGATTGTTCAGCCTCTTCTTCTTCTTCTCTGTATCCTTACACTCTTCTCCTCGATGCTTTTTTCCTAATACCCTTTTCTCATTATGTTTTTGCCTTCGCTATTTTGTCTCTTCTCTTTCTTTACAATTTCTTGGAGTTTCATTTCTTTAGAGACCTGTTTCATGGATTTCGTGGATACCCAATTGGCCTTACCTTTCACCCTTCTTCTCCAATTTATAAATCTGTTGCTTCCAAATGTAGAATCCTTCATGGCAGGTAAAATTTTGTATCTTTTTTTCAATTTTGCATGTTGGGTTTTGTGTGGTTTCTAAATTGTTCTTATTATTGTAAATTTTCCTTTTTTTTTTTCCGTTGAATTTTGCAGGTATTTGGTAACTCCTTGGCTTTCAAGTCCTAATGTTCAGACTTGTTTCTTGAATTTCTTTGGCAGGCCTCCTGTTTTCAGCTTCAGAAGGTAACAATTATGACATTTTTTTAAATAAACGCCTGATTATTCATTTGATTACATATATAATTCTTTTGTCCATTGGGGTTTTGTACCTTTTTTTTTTTGCTATGACACCTTTATAGTTATTGCAAATATTAATGTCCATGTTATTTCAGGCAAATTTATTATGCTTCTGATGGTGGAACCATTGCTTTGGATTGGTTGATGAATTCTGATGGTATGTTCAAATTTTTTTGAATATTACTACAGTTGCTTAGTGTGAGGCAGTTGTTATTGCATATGCTGATAAGCTCAGATAATTGATAGATTTCATATGCAATATGTGTGAGATCATATCTCACTGGTGATTTTAGTTTTCTAGTTGTGGTACCTATCCTTCCTATCTTCATCATTATAATCATTTTTTTTTTCACTTTGCAATCAATGAAATTGAATTTCTCTGCAGTTTCTGGAAGTGACTCTCTCATGAATAATGCCATTTCAAAAGATGATACAACTCCTATTGTGGTTGTGATTCCTGGCTTAACTAGTGACTCTTCTTCTGCAGTAAGTTAGAAGCTATATTCTCTTATAAATTTTGTCCCAAAACTGATAATGTTGGTGCTTTTGAAAATACTTATGGAAGTGAAGTTCACTTAGAACTGATTGTGGAAGCCATGAATGTACATTGTGTATTACTTGAATATAAAAAACCTAGTAATGCAAGGAATAAATAATCCGTAAAATTGTTTTGTATCTTGGTTGAGGAGTTTGAAAACTATATATGTGATACACTGAAGACTTACTAGCTTAGTAGAAGACTTGATGGTCTGTCTATCACTATCCTGGATATGTAGTTGTCTCTTAATTAAGTTTTGCAAGTAGATTTGTGAATGTTGCACAAAAGGAGAGCTAGCCAAAAAAAATTGCATATGCATTTCATTTTCGCAGTTGTTTTCCTTGGATTGTGGACGTCTTCTTGATTTATAGTTAGAACTTAGAAGACTTGTTTATGAAAATTGTTATCAAGATTAGTGCATATATCTAGTTACATATTTGGAACATCAATGATATTACAATCTGAATAAGGTGCAGAGACCCACTTTTTATGATTCTTGAATGCTTTAAATGTCTACTAGCATCTTGATGAATAGGTTTTTGTGTCATTCAAGCATCTTAAACAGTTATGGACTGCTAGTTAGCATGGATGGCTGAATCTCTGCTTGATATATTTATGCGCTTGGTGTTTCAATGTTATCGATTTTACTTGAATATCTTATTTGATTGAATGGTAGAATTTGACACTTCTTGCATATAATATATTGTTCTTTCATATTTGTGTTCATGCTAGAAACTAATGTTACATGATTACCTTTGTTCAATATGAATTGCAGTATATAAAGCATCTTGCCTTCCATACGGCTAAACATGGGTGGAATGTTGTTGTCAGCAATCATCGAGGACTGGGCGGTGTTTCAGTTACTGTAAGTCATTCTTCTGGATCAATGAACAGATAAACTCTTTTAAAGGTTGTGAAACTTAAAGTTTGTTGTGTGCTAATTTATTTCTCTCAATAAGTTGGACAGTCATTTTCTGCTTAACATTATGTGGTATAAATTTTGTTGGTTCTTTTTCTGTTTTCTTTTATTTTCAATTGATTTGGCTGATCACTGGCTTGTGGAATTGATTTTGCTTTCATTCTCTGCAGTGCCATGCTACTAATCCATAAAGTGGTGTGCTTTTATGGGCATTGTGGGGAAACTAAGTTGTCTCAGTTTTAATAATAGATCTTTTGTTTTACAAAGATATCAATACAAGCCAAAAAAATTTTGACAGGACAAATTGCTAATTTTTTTAGTGATAATCTAATATTTAATTTATTAATTTGTGTCAGGCTTGCAAAATTTAGTTTTGTTCATGTACAATGGAAAGTAGAATTAGACATCGACAACTCTAACTGATTTTTATCTCAGAGGAAATACTCTCGAATACTAAAGATTGTGTTACTATCAATTAAGGTCCTTTCTACGAGTTTGATGTTGGTTGCTTGCCTTGGGCACCATCAATTGTGAAGGATTAAGAACCTATCTTGCTGTTTATTTAGTTCAAAGATAGAATGGACTACATCTTGGTAATAAGAAGTTGAGAGTGGTACAGTTATTTTCTAACTGATCAGTTAATTTTTGTCATCTCTGAACTCTGGTGCTTCTCATTATTATTATATATGCGGCATTCAAGTTTTATGGGGTATTTAATTTCTTACTGAAATATGACTCATGTCCAATTTTTATTGTATGTTATGCAGTCTGATTGCTTTTATAATGCTGGATGGACCGAAGATTTACGGGTGGTCATTAACTATCTCCATCAAGAATACCCAAAGGCTCCTTTATTAGCTGTTGGGACTAGCATTGGTGCTAACATTCTGGTATGTTGTTTTAGGTGCATTTTATGCATTCGAGTCATTGGCTTCACATGATTGTTTCCTGTTGCTGGCCAAATTTCTCATTTTATGGCTGGCTGGCTGATTTGGCTGTTGTTTGGGATCTTCTAGTCTATTGTTATTAATACAAAATACTTTGCTTGAGAAAGTTATTTTAATGCTACAAAATATTTCCTCTCTTTTTCCACATTTTTCCTTGATATCTTTAAGGAAATAGTTGGGAGTGTCTTTTTGAGGCCGGAAAAAGAGAATCCAGCAGATAATAGCGGCCAATTTCTGTGAAAGGAGAAAACTGAAAAGCACAAGTTAACTTGCAAATTTCTCATGTCTTCCGTCTGATTCAAGAGTATATAAAAGAAAATGTGTCTAAATGATCTGACTTCTGCTATTTCTGGACTTTGGTTCTTTTGGCTTCTTATTGCTACATATATATGGTACTTTTGTTATTAAAGTTATAACCTTCTCCTCTCCTGCAATTATGTTTTAGCATATCTTTCAGTCGCCTATGAGGTTCCATAACATGCTAGCCTAGGTGCCAGTTATATTTTTAGCTATATGGGGGTATGGTCTTCCATTTTTGAGATCATTTTCATATTGATTACCGTTCTCTTTGTAACTGAAATAATACTCTAGGAATTCTTTTTAATTGACCAACTATGTTTGGTCCATGAAGTTAAGTCAGAGAAAGTAAAAGCCTTTGCCTTTCAGCAATCATTCTATATGCAAATTCTTGGATGTTCTGATTTCTCCTAGTTCTTTTTGGGAGAATTAGGTTGTAACTAATTTATTACTGGCAAGTCATCTAATAAGATAGGATAAAAAGTTCAGAAGTTTACACTATCTTTGGGAGTGAAGAAAGCATTCTGCACTAATTGGTAATGCAAGAAGAACTTTATTTGCTCATTTTGGATTGGATTAGATAATTTTTCTGTCTATTATTATTTCCCAACTGTTGGATGCTATGTCGCTGTAGTTGTGGATCTACTCGCTTATGTTTACTAGTAACCAATTTGGTGGCATCCATGAAGCTTGATAGCTATGCTGGTTCTTATTTCCAATTATTTTATTCCAGGTAAAATATCTTGGGGAAGATAAAGAGAGGACTCATGTTGCAGGGGCTGTAGCCATTTGTAATCCATGGGATCTCGTGGTTAGTATTTTATCAGCTTAAAAGGAGTGTTTCAAATTGAGTTAGATGAAAGAAAAAGTTCTTGCATTTCTTGCTTTATTCCACTGATATTTATATTCATTTTTTGCTGTGATCTCATACATTTAGCTATGATATTTCTGCTTTCTTTTCTACCATCTGGGTGGTAAAGAATACTAAAAACATTGTGCAGGTACTGCTGGGAATGTTTATATACACAAATATACACTAAGATATGCATATGCACTCAGACACCCTCTTACATTAAATTTTGATGTTAAAATTTATATTCAGAAGTAGCGAGGCTGACGTTATAACTCGTGTAAAATGAAAGAAGTCATTTGCTTTCTTTCATGATTACTATCAAGGAGACACTAAGTTGTGCACTGCTTAATTGAGTTTCAAAATTGAAGTTTTTTCTTGAGAGAAAGGATGTATAAGGGTGGCATTCTAGCCACTGAATGCTGAAGCGGCTTGAAGTTTTCAATTCCAATTATGATTATTACCGTCTAATAACATAAAAAGCAGCATTCTTATAATAAGATTATGAATACAATCAATTAGTGGTTGCATCAAGTCCAACTGTCTTACTAGTGGAGGCCTGATATAGCCAAAAGGCACACAGGAAATTAAGGTGATGAGTGGCCCAATGGACATGGAAAGGTTAAAGAGTTTACCATCTTTAAATTGTATTGAAGCTAAAATTGAGGAATAGTGAGAGAGCCAAAATGCTCAAGACATTGACTTTATTATTAAACATAGATATTATTGCAATTGATGAGACAAATATTCTGCTCTCACAATTGCTGTTTACCACAAAGAGATGAAAGTGGATGAAAAGGAAACTGTTTTGTTGGTTTCAAATTATTTACACTGTTTTATATATAGTTAGAAAATGCGTTTTTACTTTAATGTATAACCTTGCATTATGCCAAAAGCATTTTGATACCAGAGATAGAACATGCGGTCAAACATAATACATAGAAAACAATGGTTAGAACTTTGCAAACAACTGATTCATATGGAATTGAACTTGTGGTTTCTTCATTCTGTAATTACTATTGCACTCTTTTGCAGATTGGTGATAGATTTATATGTCGCAGGCTCCTGCAAAAGTTTTATGACAGGGCTCTAACAATTGGGCTTCAAGGTTATGCAAAATTGTATGTATGTGTTAACCTTGTCAATTCAGTTCTAGGGGTCGAAAATCTATATTGTGGCACTTGTACTGTAAATTTGCTATCATATTTTTTCTGCGTTTTCTTTTGTTGGATTATGAATGAATGTAAATTGCAGTGCTGAGGCTTTTAGGCAATTTATGTTTTTCATATTTTTTTGCTCTTCTTGATGTGACAAGATTCTGAATGATCCGTGCAGGCATGAGCCTCGCTATTCTCGGCTTGCTAATTGGGAAGGCATAAAAAAGGTTGGTTTGATTACGATTGGACTAGTTTCTCACTAGAATTGCTCTTTTCTCCTATGCTTTCAGCTTTTTAGTTGCCATTTGTTTCATCTTATTAAAACCTCTTGACCTTCTGAAGATTTTTTTTCAGCATTTTCCTTTCTAAAAACATGACAGTTTCTGACTTTTAAGTCACAATTCATTGAAGGCAATTTTCTCTTTCCTGAACTTCGATACTGAATATTATTAGTGGATGGCTCAGTTGCCTGTATAAGTTTTGTATAGATCATTCAAGGCTTTTGTAGTCAGTAGAAGGTCTACCTGTTAGCATCATAGCAATTTGATAGAGATATCTCCTGCTTGATTTTATCATTTTGTTGTACGCCTTGGAATTTAACTTTCCTATCATCATTATCAAAAAAACTTTCCTATCATCAATAGTTGTCACATATATACTATTCATGAACCTATATATCCGCTTTACGATCTTAATGAAAATTTCAAGTTATCTAATTTACAAATGATTGATATTGCTGTGATTGCACTGTACATGCACATACTATTCTTCCTGTTCCACCTAACAATTTTCATATTTGCGATTATCCTCTTCTGCTTCCAAAGTCACGTTCCATTCGAGATTTTGACAATTATGCAACCTGCCATGTTGGGAAATTTGAGGTATATCAACTTAAATTTTCATGTTGTTCTTCAGACTTGCTTCTCTTTCCTGAGTAACCTAGAATATTATGTTGTTTTCTCAGACTGTGGATACATACTACAGGCACTGTAGCAGTGCCTATTACGTTGCGGACGTTTCTGTGCCACTACTCTGTATCAGTGCTCTGGATGATCCTGTCTGTACAAGAGAAGCCATTCCTTGGGATGAATGCAGGTGGAGCTACATATCTTTTAGGTTACTTTCCTATTAAAATCGCCCAGTG
>CANYLF012021327.1:0-13835 GCA_948193215.1 Bocquillonia castaneifolia
ATTAAAATTCAAAAGAAGAGATTTTTATGTGAAAGAACCAATTATTATGCGAAAGGAACAATTTTTATGATTTAAAACATAAAAAGAAAGAAATTTATCCATAGAAAACATTTAAACAACATCAAACATACCATATCTGAAACCAAAACATAAGAACATGCAAAAAAAGATGCAACTTTTAACCTTTATGATATATTTTCATGGCACAAAATAGCATTTAATCATGAGAAACATGCATGAACATTAATAAAACATGCAAACAGAAAATTACAACAATAAAACAATACGTTTAACACATTTATGGCATGCAAAACATGAAAATATGCAAAGAAAACAATGATAAACAATGGAAAAGGTGACTTACCTTTCAAGAAATCAACTTAGAAGCTCTTGATAACCCTCAGATCTAATTTGAGTGACTTTTGTGTTGCTTTTTGTTGATTAGAAGCTGCTGGAGTGTTGCTTCAATGAATTAAAAGCTCTAAAACCACCTTGAATGCAAGAATATTCAAGCTTTTGAGGGGTTTTTGTGTAATGTAATGTGAAAAAAGGTGTAGTCTTGTTTTGCTTATGAATTCAGAGAATTGACATGAAAATAAAACCCTAAATTCGTGTATGCTGCCGCCTCTCCTCTAAAACCTAGTTTTAGACCGGCATTTATACCCGTAAAAGCTTAAAACTTAAGCTAGGGTTACCACAAACAGTTTCCTATTGAAACTCAATGACTTGAGCCTAAAGCAAAGGATATTTTGGATAAAAATAGCCCTACAGAGCTTTGGGACGCGTGTACGACTCATACGGGCCATTCCGGGTCAAAACAACCCAAAAACGGGCTTTTTACAACTGAAATAGCCTGACTGGCATTGGGGGCCCAACGCTAGTCTTCCTTTTGGTGTTGAGCCCAACGCCAGTCACATGAGTGGCGTTGGGCCCAACTCCATTTGGAAGAGTGTCGTTGGGCCCAATTCCACTCTTCAGAGTGGCGTTGGGCTCTTTTGAATCTCAAAACGTCCAATTTTGTAAAAACTTAAAACTGCGAAAATGTGCAAAATGATCTCAACTATCACCCAGTAAAATTTCAAGTCATTTGGATGCTTGTAGAAAAAGTTATGATAAAACCGTCTGAGAAATGCATCGTTTATGCTCAAAACCGGATTTTGGAGAAAAACGTGTTATGAAAGCTTAGAAAACACCTAAAGTAAAGAAAATATAATCTCTAAAAAGCAATTTCAACTCAATTCACGCTACTTAGAACATGAACGATCATCACTGGGCCTCTGAGCCGCTTCCGTATTCCTGTGTCAAAAATTAGGTGTTAATAGTGACTCCAAAGGCAAGGGAATTGTTGGTGAGGAAAAGGGTAACCCAAACCCTTGAATTTGCTTGTGATTTGATAAGTATGTAGCTTATTAAATAAGAAGTGTGTTGAGTGGAAAATTCCAACTTGGATGTGTATTGTATATGTGTTGATTGTTATGGTTTTGAACTTATGTTTAACATAAATATATGTGGGGTGGTTTTGGATGGCTACTTGGATATGTGATTGTATGATGATTTGGTAAGATTTGATAAGTTGTGCTATGATGGAAACAAGTATTGCTATTGAGATATGTTGAAATGGGTTTGGATTGACTCGGGGAAAAATGGGTTGTGTGATTCGAGTAAGTTGAGCCGGTGGGATGGCTGCCTATCGAGGGATGATGAGACTGAGCCGGTAGGATAATCTCATCGGTGGTCACCTATTCACATTTGTGAAAGAATAAGGAAAATGATTTGGTAAGGATGAGTCATCCACTCGATCTTGTGATTGAATTGTGTATGTTTGAAAATTTTTGTATAAATTATTGCTTTGGTATTTTGTATTGTGTAAAGTGCTGGTTTATAAACATTATCTTGATTTGAATTGAATGACTTCTACTTAAGGTGCTTGTTATTTAATTTGCTAAATACTTATTGAGTAGCTAGCTCACCCCTTGGCATATTTTTTAGGACAATTTGCTAGTTGGTAGTCAAAACCGTGCAATTCCTGCATTTCGCATCATCAAGCACTTCAGGTGGGCTGAAGGAGAATACATATTGCACGGGGCATTTTGGGGATGTAAAATATGATTATAAAGTTTGTGTGATGTGGTTAATAACCTAGTATATGATATGTAAGGTTAACTTGTGTTGGCCTTAGTGGCATCAATCCATTTTATTTTAAGTTTAATAACCTTTTATCTTTGTCTAACAAAGTTCCCAAGTGTGTAGGTTGACTATCAAACTAGTTTTGGATTATTCCTGTAAATCATGCCCGGGATTAGGGATATCACGTTTGTGGCCTTATATCGCACCCACGATATTCAGATCGCCCCCGTGACCAATGACATATCTTGCCCGCGAAATGCAAATTGCGCCCAGGACTTCTGGTGAAAACTTCGGAGGGTCTGTTTGCTTAGATCGGGCCCGCAGCTATTCAAATCGCACCTGCGATTTGATGAAACAGAAAGTCCAATTTTTGAAGGATTCTCTAGTCACTAATGTCGCGTCCGTGACATGTTATATCACACCCGCGATTTAATCAAACAGTAACCCATTCTCAAAGGCATCTTCTGCATGGTCATATCGCGCCCGCGATTGAAGATGTCAATCCCGCGACATTTAAAGAAGATCCTAAAAAAGCTAGCCGTTGGGAAGATCGCGCCCATGACAAGCATAACTGCACCCGTGATCTGACAGATTTCAGTGCATTTAATGCAAAAGTAACTAGACGTTAGAGACTCCTTTGGGGTTATTTCTAACAGCTAGTTTTGGGTATTTTGGCTATAAATACCCTTTATAAATGTTCTTCAAAAAAGAACATTAATTCTTTGATAGCCAAACTCTTGTAAATTTGTTTCTCATCTTTGTAATTGATTGTTGTTTGGTGTTGGGTAGCTAGAACTCTAGAGCATTTGTTGCTTGGGTTGAGTGAATTAGTTATCCATAGTACTAATGTCAATTCTTTGTGAGTTCGGGAAATACTAGGGTTGGTTTGGTGAGTTAGCCATTTGTAAAACTCAATGTAAAGGTTTAGGATAGCCTTGAAATCCCTTGTGTAACCATTGTGGTTTAGTGGAACCCCAAAGAGGTCTTTGAGAGAGTGGATATAGGACAAGTTGGGTCCGAAACACTATAAAATCTTTTGTGTTCATTCTATTTCATCTTTATTCTTTCTTAAATTTTTAATTTCGCACCAATTCAGCCCCCTCTTGGTATTTCAACTTGATAACCATAAATATATTTAATGTTGGTTTTCAATTTAACTTATGGATTGAATATGTGTGCTTAATTTAGATTAGCTAAGTTAGAACTTAAATTGGCTATATGTAAGTCTAGTGTATGTGTGATTTTTGTAGGAGAATGTGAATATATGTTTGTAGTTTAAATGATGAAGAGTTAGAGTTAAAGTACTACCTAAATCACTTATCACATTGTTTTAAATTTTAGGGCTATTTTTATCTCAGTTTGTGATGCCATTTGAAGCTAGTTAATCAACAGTATTTTCTCTAATTTTTTGACCATTTGATACCTTAATAAGTCCCTTAAAAACCCTACAAAATTCAGACCAAAACTAATTCATTTAGATGGTGAAATAATCTAAGTTTTCAAACATAAATTTTGATTCAGTTTTTGCATAGTTGATGCCCCAATAGTAACTTTTTTGTATTTGGCTTCTATAATTTTTCTAAATTGATTTTTAAGGTCTATATAAGTATATTATGAATGAATATAAAGTTAGATTGAAGAAAAAGTGTATAAATTGGCTAAAATAATTCAAAAACTATAATTTTATTCATACCGTTAGGAATTAATATTAGTTATAAAAATAGGTGTTACAGTTTTGGTATCAGAGTAGGGATTAGACCCATTGGGAAATGTGAATGATTTGATATACATATGATTGTGAGATGTTTGCTTATATGGTTATGTTTTGAAGGTGAAAATGTGGTGTTAATGTGTTATGAGCTTTGGAATAATGAAATAATACTAGTTTGTCCAAGGGTGTGAAAAATTATTTTCAATTATGTCAGAATGAGTGGAAATGTGCTAAGTGAGTTTTTAAAAAAATGTATATATGCTTATAATGTGCTAAATGTGTTATGTGATTATGGTTGTGATTGTGTAAATGAATTTGGGAAATAGAGGGAATAAGTTTACGCATATCCAAACATTAAGCATAAAATGCATCAACATACATTATAGTGTATTCTGTGATAAATATAGGCATGGAGCATCCTGAACACTCCGCCGGCCCAGTAGAATCCAGTGAATCTGTGCATGTTAGGAACAGGAACAGGGACAAGGAGGGCCAGCACAACATGAAAGGGAGCAATTTGTTCAATAAATAGCCGAGGCCTTGAGAAGGCTAGAGCAACAGCCACATCCTCCACCACCTCCACCAGGTACACCAGAGTTAGATAAAAACTTTGGGAAATTAAGAAGTCACTAAGGAAAAGAATTTGAAAGGACAACTGATCTAATAGTAGTAGAAGAACGGTTGAAGTCTATATAAAACTTGTTTGCATAATTTAATATTCAACCAACAACTTAAATGAAGGTGAAATATGCAACCTCTTTGTTCATTAAGGATGCAAGAAATTGGTGGGAGACTGTCCCAGGTAGTCAAGCACAGCCACTAATTATGACATGGGAGGAATTTTTACGGGAGTTCAAGGCAAAGTATATGCCATCAATGTATCAAGAGAAGAAGAAACTTGAATTTCTAGAATTGAAGCAAAATGAGATCATAGTTGCTGAATATGATTTGCAATTTCCAAGTTTATCCAGATATGCACCATAGGAAGTCACAACTGATGAACTGAAGAGAAACAGATTTGAGAAAGGTTTAAGGTTGGAGATACGGGAGAGGTTGGCAGTGCAACCACCTACCTTTATTGCTTTGCAGGAAGCTGCAACAAGAGCTGAAGATATAATCCTGGAAAGGAAAGCAGTGGAAGCAAAGAAAAAGAAGACAACTGGTACATTTACTCCTTCTTACTCTAGGGGTACCTCATTCACTCCTAGGGGAGGATCAGGGAGTCAGCATGGAGGTTTCAGAGATAGGGGTAGTTATCAGTCTCGGGGGCCTACTAGTATGACTTCGAGTAGAAGTGATGGATCAGTGAATATGCAAAACACTTCTAGGTTTTCTGGTAGAGGATATGCACTTGTTTGTGGCACTTGTGGCAGGAATCATAGTAGGGAATGCTGGGGATCCAGGCCATCAACTAGACCTGGAGAATGTTTTAATTATGGAAAGACAGAACATTATACTAGGGAATGTCCAATAGGCAGGGGTAGAGGCAACATTAATTCATATCCTTCTGGGGGCTAGAGTAGTGTGGCAGGTAATACAGCTTCCACAGTAGCCGATAGAGGTCGAGGAAGGGGTGGTAGGGGAGGTGGAACTACATCAGCTTATATGCATATAAAGGATCACAGTCATTTACCACCGGCAAGAGTTTATGCAGTCACGCGACAGGAGGCTACTACTTCTCTAGAGATTATCATAGGTACTTTAAACATAAATGGGTATGATGCATATGTACTTATTGATCTTGGTTCAACATGTTCATTCATAGCACATGACTTTGCATTGAAAACTCATTCTGAGATATAACCACTAGGACACGATATTTGTGTGTTAATGCCTGTAGGGGATTAATTATAGTTAATAATGCAGTTAAGTCTTATTTAATTTTGGTCGGTAATATTAATCTACAAGTTAATTTGGTGGTAATTAATTTGAGGGATTTTGATGTAATATTGGGTATGGATTGGTTGTCACGGAATCATGCATTGGTTAATTGTCTCACAAAAGAGGTGAAGATGGAAATTGGGGATGAGTTGAAAACTGTGTTAATTAGGGAGAGGAGCATTGTACCTACTTGTTTGATATTTGCTACTACTGCATTTAACTTAATCAAATCTGGATGTGATGCATATTTAGCAAATGTGGTAGACACTACTGTTGTAAGTCTAGGGGTATCAGAAGTGCCATTTGTCAGAGAGTTTCCAGATGTGTTTCCTGAAGAATTGCCTAGATTACCACCTCAGAGGGAGGTTGATTTTGAAATTGAAACTATTCCAAGAGTAGCACCAATCTCCATAGTACCATATGGAATGGCACCATCAGAACTTCAAGAATTGAAGAAGCAGTTGGAAGAATTGTTAGAAAAAGGGTTCATCCGGCCTAGCACTTCACCTTGGGGAGCACCAGTCCTATTTATGAAGGAAAAAGATGGAAGCATGCGATTGTGCATTAATTATAGAAGATTGAACCAAATCATAGTAAAGAATAAGTATCCATTGCCTAGAATCAATGATTTACTTAATCAACTTAGATGAGCCTCAGTTTTCTCTAAAATTGATCTACGATCTGGTTATTGGCAGTTGCGAGTTGATGAGAGTTCTCTACCCAAAATAGCATTCAGAACACGGTATGGTCATTATGAATTTGTTGTGATGCCACTTGGGTTAATTAATGCACCTACTGCGTTCATGTCATTAATGAATAATATTTTCCAATCACATTTAGATCAATTTGTAATTGTTTTCATTGATGACATCTTGATATACTCTCCTAGCCGGGAATAACATGAAAGTCATTTGAGAATTGCTCTGCAAGTTTTGAGGGAGAAACAACTTTATGCCAAATTTAGTAAGTGTGAATTCTGGATGAATGAGATTGCATTTTTAGGGCATATAGTATTCGCACAGGGAGTTCAGCCTGATCCATCCAAGGTGAAAGTAATTAGAGAATGGGAAGAACCAAAGAATGTGATAGAAGTACGCAGTTTTCTTGGATTAGCAGGGTATTATAGGCGGTTTGTGAAAGATTTTTCCAAAATTGCAAAGCCACTGACAAATTTATTAAAGAAGGAAGTTGAATTCCAGTGGACAGACAAATGCTAGGCTAGTTTTGAAGAACTGAAGCACCAATTGACTTCTGCACCTATACTTGCACTATCGAGGTAGGGAGGGAAATATGTTATTTATACTTATGCTTCTTTGAATGGATTAGGATGTGTTTTAATGCAAGATGAACGGGTAATAACATATGCATCCAGACAACTTAGACCACTTGAATTGAACTATTCTACCAATGACTTGGAGCTTGCAGCCATTATACATGCCCTGAAGATCTGGAGACACTATTTATTTGGTGAGACTTTTCATATATACAATGACTATAAGATCCTTAAATATATACCTACACAGAAGGAACTCAACCTGCGACAGAGGAGATGGATGGAGCTACTGAAGGACTATGATTGTACCATTGATTATCATCCTGGGAAGGCAAATGTAGTTGCTGATGCTTTGAGTAGGAAATCAGATGAACGAGCTGCAGGTATGATCACACATCATTTGAATTCAGTAGTTTCTTTACGAGCTAAGGGTGTTTCTATCTCTGAAGAAATGGAGTCTTGTTAGCCACTATGAATACAAGTCCACAATTACTTGAAGACATTAAGCAAACACAATTAACTAATTCATATTTGAAGAAATTCCAACATAAGAGACAAGAGGAGAAACTGAGTGAAATTTCAGAGCGGGATGATGGCATTTGGGTTGTGAAGAATCGAGTGTATATTCCTAATTTAACAGAATTGAAGCAAAAGATTTTCTGGGAGGCCCATGATTCACCTTACTCTATGCATCCAGGGAGTACCAAAATGTACCGTAACTTGTAGGAGCATTACTGGTGGCCCAAAATGAAAAAGGAAGTTGCAGAGTATGTTATTAGATGTTTACTATGTCAATAGGTAAAAGCTGAGCACCAAGCACCCGCAGGTAAACTGCATTCTCTTTCTGTGCCTGAGTGGAAATGGGAGCTAATAATCATGAATTTTATGATTTGTTTACCCTCTACTTTTAAGAAGCATGATGTGATGTGGGTGATAGTTGATAGATTAACTAAATCTGCACATTTTCTCCCTATTCAACAGACTGACTCTTTAGAAAAATTAGCACATTTATATGTTAGAGAAATTGTGAGATTGCATGGTGTGCCATATTCAATTGTATCAAACAGGATCCTCGTTCTACTTCACATTTCAAGAAAAGCCTGCAAGCAGCGATGGGTACTAAACTACATTTTAGTATAGCATTTCACCCACATATAGATGGTCAATTAGAGAGAACTATCCAGACTCTTGAAGACATGTTGAGGGTGTATGCATTAGAATATGGTGGGAATTGGGATGAACAGGTACCATTAATGGAATTTGCTTACAATAACAATTTCCATTCTAGTATTGGTATGTCTCCATATGAAGAACTAGAAGGCCCAGAGATTGTTCAAGAAACAGTTGACAAGATTAAAGTTGTAAAGCAGTGTATTAAAACAGCTCAAGATAGTCAGAAAAGTTATGCAGACAAGTATAGAAGAGACATTGAATATGAAGTGGGGGATAAAGTGTTTTTGCGGGTTTCACCCTGGAGGGGTATATTGTGATTCGGTAAACAGGGTAAATTAAGTCCAAGGTACATCGGTCCATATGAGATTCTGGAGCGAGTTGGTCCTTTGGCCTACAAGTTAGCTGTACCACCAGAATTAGCAGTACACAATGTTTTTCATGTTTCAATGCTTAAGAGGTAGAGATCAGACTCGAGCCATATAATCCAACCTCCAGAAGTAGAAATTTTTGAAAACTTGACCTATGTTGAAGAACCAGTAGAAATTCTGGATAGACAAGTCAGAAAATTGAGAAGCAAGGAAATTCCAATGGTGAAAGTGAAGTGGAGTCAACATTCAACCGAGGAAGCAACTTGGGAAGTAGAGAAGCATATAAGGGTCAAGCGCCCGTACTTGTTTGATATGACTAATGGTGAGTAATGAAATTTCGAGGACGGAATTTCCTAAGTGGGGGAGAATTGTCACAGCCGTATAAAAAAAAAACATGCATTAACATATCATTAATTATGTCATTTGCATCATAATTATGTGTGATACGTTGCATAGAATCATGTGGTAGAAGAGTATTGTGTGTAGTAAAGTTTATGGAAGTTAGGTTAGAATAAGGATCTAATTGTAAGGGAAGTTAAAGTAGCTATTTGTAGTATAAGTTTGATTGAAGGTTTATTGGTTGTTAGAATTTTATTTGAGGGTGTGTGGGAGAGTGGATAAGTGCAAGATGATGATGATGATGATGATGATAATAAATAATAATAATAATAATAATAATAATAATAATAATAATAATAATAATAATAATAATAATAATAATAATAATAATAATAATAATAATAATAATAATAATAATAATAATAAGAGGTAGTGGACAATTCCACCACTCAACCATCCACCAACATCAATACATCACTTATCCCTTCATTTGTCTACTTCTCTATTCTTCTACGTATTTTATTTTCCCCTTCTTCATCTCTACTCTTCATTTTCTGCCATCTCATCCTTCATCCATCAAAATTTACCCAAAAAGTTTTCTTTAGAACTTAAAATTGAAGAAGAAAATTTAGTAAGGAATAATTTGAAGGTTTGGATCTTGATTGAGGAAAGTATTTCCATTGTGGTATTTTAATTAATTTAGGGTTTATGTAGAATTTGGGGAAAATCTAATTTTAAGTTGTAATCATGTTGTTAAGACTTGATTGAGTATGAATCATGTATCAATTTGTAGAAATAATATTATTTCGGGTTGATTACATGAACTTATTTAAAGTATAAATTTCTATTTTTATGCTCTGAAAAATAGCCTCAGTATTTTGATTATAACTTGAGTTATGCAAGTCCAAATTGGACTAAATTGGTGTTTATGGAAACCTTAGGAGGTCCTCTATAACCTTGTAAAATTTTAGAATTTAATTCATCCATTTGGTTGGGTTTTGAAGGCCAAACAGAGTTCTACTCTGTTTATACGGGATTAGTTCCAGCTGTATTAGAAAAATCATAACTTTATTTATACAGATGATTTTAAGGTGATTCTTATTGCTACGGTTTCTATTTTGATGGAAGTATAACCCTATAAAATTTCAAAATTTTATCAAGTATATATAATTTCGGGTGAATTTTTAAAATTAGTACATGTAAGCTGTCTACAAGTACATACATGTTGTCATGTATCATTCATCTCATGGATCATATTAAATCATGTATAGATGTCCATTTGGTGAATTAGGATATAGTAGGCAGATTAATAATTAATAAATATATGTATATTTTTGTGTATTAAATTCTACTTTGAATTGATTAGTAAACCTATGATGATTTAGGAATTGGGGGAAATAATTCTGTTTTGATGATAATGTGTTATGTGTGATATTAAATGTGTGTATGTTATTGAATTTTATTGTTTAGGTTAACCCAAAGGCAAATGAATTGTTGGTGAGGAAAAGGGTAACCCAAACCCTTGAATTTGCTTCTGATTTGGTAAGTATTTAGCTTATTAAGTGATAAGTGTGTTGAGTGAAAAATTCCAACTTGGATCTATGTTGTATATGTGTTGATTGTTATGGTTTTGAACTTATGTTTAACATAAATATATGTGTGGTGGTTTTGGATGGCTACTTGATATGTGATTGTATGATGATTTGGTAAGATTTGATAAGTTGTGCTATGATGGAAAGAAGTATTGCTATTTAACTATGTTGAAATGGGTTTGGATTAACTCAGAGAAAAATGGGTTGTGTGATTCGGGTAAGCTGAGACGGTGGGATAGCTGCCTACTGAGGGATGGCGAGAGTGAGCCTGTGGGATAATCTCGTCAGTGGCCACCTATTCGCATTTGTGAAAAAGTAAGGAAAATGATTTGGTGAAGATGAGTCATCCGCCCGATCTTGTGATTGAATTGTGTATGTTTGAAAATTTTTGTATAAATGGTTGCTTTGGTATTTTGTATTGTGTAAAGTGCTGGTTTATAAACATTATCTTGATGTGAATTGGATGACTTCTATTTAAGGTGCTTGTTATTTAATTTGCTAAATACTTATTGAGTATCTAGCTCACCCCTTGGCATCTTTTTTAGGACAATTTGCTAGTTGGTAGTCAAAACCGTGCAACTCCTGCATTACGCATCATCAAGCATTTCAGGTGGGCCAGAGGAGAATTCATATTGCACGGGGCATTTTGGGGATGTAAAATATGATTATAAAGTTTGTGTGATGTGGTTAATAACCTAGTATATGATATGTAAGGTTAACTTGATAACCATAAATAAATTTAAGGTAAAAGGTACGAAAACACCCTCCAACTATTTGTCAGAGAGCACATTAGCCCTTTAAGTAATTCCCATGTCAATTCGACGCTTAACGTTTTCAATTGTGGGACACAATAGCCCTTCTGTTAACGCTGTTCTACTGTAGTGTAGAGCCTGGGTTCAGCCTTCTCCTTACCGAGTTGCATCGCCCGCAGCGTGTTCAATTGGAAAGTCTGGCATCCTTGATTAACCAATTCGTCAGTCTGATAAGAGCTCCCACTAAAGGCAAAGAGAGGAGTCGTTAACCATCCCTTTAAAAAATGATACAGAATAAAAATTTAAAAAAAAATAATGAACCACCCTTCCCCTTTCGTTCCCCCTCCCCCTCTCCTTCTTCTTCTTCTTCTTCTTCTTCTTCTTCTTCTTTAAAATTACTTAAAACCCTTAAAAAATCTTATTCTTAATTACTTAAAACCCTAAAAACCAATATCCGTTTTTTCTCATTTGCTCAAAAATAAAGCCTAAACAAAAACTGAAGCCATCATCACCTCAACCATCTCAGTTCACCACGATTTTAACGTAATCATCACTTTTTTCTTCTCTTTCAACGTCTTCCATATCAACCTGAACCTGACCCCAAAAACCCATTAACCTCACTTTGATTCTCTAATTTTCCTAATTTTAGTTTTTTTTTTTCAATTTTGAATACCCAATTCTTTAGTAATCACATCACCAACAAGCATAAAAAAGCACAATACCTAATTTTCCTAATTTTAGTTTGTTAACTAAGCCGTCCGATGGCGAAGGGCCTTAACCTGATCGGGAAATTCATCAAATGGAAATGTCGGGTTGGGTAGGAAGTTATGGGGCTTCTAGCAGCATTGCTCTACTAGTATCAGAAGTGCCAATACGTTTATAGTAGCCTAGTTCTCAAGTGATTTGAGTATTTCTAATTTTTCTTGTGGCATTGATTGGGTTTTATTAGGTGTTTCAGCACTGGTTTGGTGGTTGTGGCTGGTTTAGTGTAGCCATCGCTGTGATGGGTTTTCAACAGCGGAGTTGTGGTGGTGGCAGTGTGATGGGTGGAGACGGTGATCAAATTGTTGGAGGTCCAAATTGTTGTTTTTGTGAAGTGTTGGCAACTAGGTAGTTCTATATTTAGCTCCTAGATGTTTGCTTTGTGGTACTTATAATAGTTCACCTATTTTTCTCGGCTTGCAGTGGAGATTTTATTTTGTTGCTCAACAATTCAATTGGCACATTATTTAGCTCATCCATTAATGTGAGTATTTAATTTGTTAATTTGGAATTGTATTTTCTGTCTTCCATGCCGCATCTATATGGCTGTTGAATGCTTTATGAGTTGGAGGTGATAAATGAAAACAATTTGCAGTGACCCATGATTGAAAATTTGAAAATTATTTATTTAAGGATTAATCAGAATAGGCAATTGCAGTCCCTTCAGCTTTGATCAAGATAGGCAATTGCAAAGTTGGAAATTGCTTATTTGAGGATTTCACGGGATTATAGGGTTCATTGTATTTTTTTAATTTATACTCTCTATATTTTTTTAACTGGATATATGGTTAACAAAGGTTAAGTAACAGCGTTAACAGAAGGGCTACTGTGTCCCACAATTGAAAACGTTAAGGGTCAAATTGACTTGAGAATTACTTAAAGGGCTGATGTGCTCTCTAACAAATAGTTGGAGGGTGTTTTTGTACCTTTTGCCTAAATTTAATGTTGGTTTTCAATTTACCTTATGGATTGAATATATGTGCTTAATTTAGATTAACTAAGTTAGAACTTAAATTGACTAAATGTATGTCTAGTGTATGTATGATTTTTGTAGGAGAATGTGAATATATGTTTGTAGTTTAAATGATGAGGAGTTAGAGTTAAAATACTACCTAAATCACTTATCGCGTTGTTTTAAATTTTGGGGCTGTTTTTACCTCAGTTTGTGATGCCATTTGAAACTAGTTAATCAACAGTATTTTCTCTAATTTTTTGACCATTTGATACCTTAATAAGTACCCTAAAAACCCTACAAAATTCAGACCAAAACTAATTCATTTAGGTGTTGAAATAATCTAAGTTTTCAAACATAAATTTTGACCAAAACGACGCCGTTTTGACCACCAGAGGTTGTACATGTCATCAAATCTTTGACGGAAAATGCGTCAGTGCATAAAATTGCAAAATTAAAAAAGTTCATGCATACAGTTGCTAAAATTGAAAGGTTTTGATAAAAATGCAAAACGCGCTAAAGGTCGTACATATTTTTTCAATTAGGCCTTTTTAGATTTAAAATGTTTTTAATATCTATTTTGTTGCATGACTTTTTGTTATGCTCTTTTATCTTGAATTAGATATATTTCTATTAGATTTTTTTTATTTTTGATGAATATTGTTTTCTACTCACAATGTAAATAATATTTATTTTTTAAATTTTTTCAATTATATTTTTCTTTTGTGATTTTCATGAATTTTTCTATTTTACTTTATTTTTTAAAAATTTCTTTTATGTTAATTGAATTATATCTATATGAAATAAATATGGGATTTTGTTTTTGTCATGTAGGATTTAGAACATTCTATAATTTTTCATCCAAAATTGTAGTAAGAGCTTTAAAAACACTTTAATTACTTTAA
>CANYLF012021586.1:0-14218 GCA_948193215.1 Bocquillonia castaneifolia
AAAAGGCAAGAAAAAAAAAGTTAAAAAGTAATTTACCAGCATAAGTAGTAACAACAAGCTCATACTCTTGACCAAGCTTGACATCAACAAGATCAACCAATTCTTGTTGCTCTTTCTCATTAAGTGATTTAGGCATGGAAATAGAATTGGTGACCCCATTGTTTCTATGGACAGGCAAGAATTCAAAATAGGCCATTGAAGGAATAAGGGTATAAGAAACTTCGCTTGGTTTACAAAGAGGGTTAAGATTGACACCAAAATAACACTCAGAAGAGGCATACATGGTGCAAACTAAAGGCAGGCCATTGCTGTAATAATCAAGAGTTGGAATATATTGTGACATAGATCCTGTCACAATAACATCCACATACTTAGTATTAGGCCAAAGCCTTGTAATAATTCCCTGCCAGGATTCTCGCCTGCATTCAGATTCAATAAAATCAGCAAGTTTTGGATCTGCTTTCAGGATTTTCAACACTGCTTCTCTCACTGAAGGGTCAGTAATTTGTGGGTTTATTGTTCCGGTTCGAATGTCATTAGAGAGAAGTTGCCAATGTTTTTCTAAGAACCGGATGGCTCGAATGAAGCCTGAGGCAAAGACAGCTCCGACTCGAAGGACCTCATTGCGTTGGCAAAGGCCACAAAGCATTTGAGAGTACATAGATTGGTAAGAATCGGAACAAAGAATGGTTTCATTGGGGCTAGTGTAGTTAGTGTAAGGGTCAAAAGGCCTGTCTTTAAAATGGGAACTTTTGTAGTAACTAGTAAGAACAGGTCTAGCCAAAAGCCCACCTGGTGTTTTAGCCTCAGATTTTATGAACAAAAAGTACATTCCTTTGCCTTTTTCTAGGCCAGGAACAAATTGGTTCATTACAGGCATCAGCAGGCTATAAAGCAGTGATCTCCTCCCAAGTTCCTCTTCAATTGTTGGCATCAATTTTCTTTCACCTCCTGAAGTACCAGAGCTGCAAAAAAAAAAAAAAAAAAAAAAAATCAGTAAAAATAAATAAAATAAAATAATAAATACCCATTTTTCTAAAACATTCAAAAAGCTATATTAAACAATAAAAAAAATAAAAAAAAGCTACATATTGAGACAGCCCATTAAGCCAAACTAGACAAAAAGAGACATGAACAGAACACACCACTTATTTATATATTAAAAAAAAAAGAACAAATGAAAGATAGTGGCTACCACAAATTATTAATAATAATAAAAAAAAACACAAACCTTGTCAAAAACTCAGAAATGGGCATAGAGCAAAGTATAGGAGAAGAATCACCATTGGCAATACGATTAATATGAGGTTGAATATCCTCATAAGTAATAACAGGCATGATTTTCTTAAAAGAATCACGATCAGTGCACCCATTAAGGCCATGAGATTGCAAATACTCAACATGAGCATTGCCAGTCAAGATTTCTTCAAGGACCTTTCTTTGAACTTCATCAGCGTTTGAAGTTACATCTTCAATGAACTCAAGGGTTTTCTTGTTTTTCTCAGGAAGATTATCATTATTACTGGCTTTTGGTGCCTCAGGCATGTTGAAGGCTTCTTCTTGTTTTTGCTTTGTGTATGCAGTCTTTTATTGTCAGGAAATGAAAAGAAAAGAAAAGAAAAGAAAGCAAGTGCTGTCGAGGCAGTTGGTTTGGTTTGGTTTTGATTTTGTGTAGATTGGAAAAAGGATAGAAGTGGGTATATATAGAGGTTGGCTAATGTTTAGGCGTTAGGAAGTAAGAGCACGTGCAAGGGACTAACTATTTTTTTCTTTATTTACTTTGGTGGAGTAGTGTTTTTTTAAAAATTGTGTCTTGAAAATTATGTCGGTTAGTTTTTTTAGAAAAAATTTAGATGTAGGTTACTAAAATCATAGGGCAATTATTGAAGTCCTAAAAAAATTGTGTTTTTAAAGGTAAATAAATGAATTATTTATTTAAATAATGGGTAAAAAGTAGAATATACATAAATTTCGAGATAACTATTGTATTGTTTATAATAATTTAAGGAGTGAAATAGAAAAAACTGTTGGACTTACTCTAAAGTTTTTTCTTTTATTAAATAAATAAATAAATAGTGCAATAATGTTTCTAAAAGGGTATATGTGTAAATTTATTTTTTTCTTCTTTCTTTTTTTCCTATCATTTTTATTGTTTTTTTTTTCTGTGCTTTCGTTTTGTTTTCTAATTTTGTGCTTTTGTTGGACTCTCTCTCACTCTTTGGCATATAAAACCAAATTACATGTGACTTGAGAAAGTAGGCATGCTTACACTATCCACCAAGTGCTAACCGCCCCTTTGACAATTTCTTTTCATTTTTCCTCTCAAAGCGTACTTCCATGCTTTAAGTCTACAATTCTAGCAAACTTAACTACTCGTTATTCTAATTTAATTAATATTTTGAATTTTGACTTTTTTTGAAAGTTTTTTTTCATAAGTAATTACTTTAATAGTATTTCAGAATTTTTTTTTGAGCCTAGACTAATTTATTTCGAGGGTTATCATCGGCTTTTCGGATTCTTAAACGCCTTATCCTCTCTCAATAAAGATGAGACTCAAATTCGAGATTTCTACTCTTGATCAAAAGGTATTTTGCCATGAATGCTACCTTCGCTGGTTGACATTTAATTGTATTAAAATTTCATAGAAAAACATTAGTATTTATTGCTTTCAATAATCTTATCTAATTTGAATATAAATTAATTGAAATGCAATAAATTTTAGATATTCTTCATTTGAAGGAGAATCTTCTTAAAGAGAGATGGAGATTGTAAAATTTAGACACTTGAAAAAATTTTAAATTCTATTTAATAGGATTATTATAATATATATACTGTGTCATATTAATAATCTAATAATTAACTGTTTATTTTATAATAAAATTTATAAGAAAATAAATAATTTATTGTGTAAAATTTCTTTAATCGGTCTTCTCTTCTTCCAATAGCTTAATATTCTTGCACGAAGTTTTTTGATTATTAAATTACAAGACAACGTGAATCTTCATTTTCTAATAGTCTTTTCTTTAGTATCCTTCAACTAATTTGAGTGAATATTCAAATTCATTACTAGTTTTATTAATAAAAATGACTAGTTTTTATTAATAAATATGATGGTGCATTCTATGGTTACTTTAATGTTTATAAAGTAAAGTTCACTGTGTCATTTTATCACCGTTGGATAAGAAATTAACACTTCATCTAATGATTAGAAAAATAAAGTAAACAAAAGTACAAAGTAACCATAAAATTCCCCTCAATATGATTAGTTTTAGTGATGGAACTAGAACTTTCTAATCATAAAACTAAAGTTTGCATATTGGGAGGAATCAGTAGAGAAGTGCGGCTACTTAGGGCTTGCTTGGTTGAGCGGTTGTATTCTAGCTGTTGGCGGATGGCGGATGACGGATCGCGAACAACTATAAATTCTAGCGTTTGAGCGTTTAGTTATATTTTTACAACCGCTAGCGTTTGAAATTTACAAACGTTATTTTACCAAACACCTAATATCTAGCAGATAGAGTTTCAAACGCTTAACGTCAACTCCATCCGCTCAACCAAACGGGGCCTTAGATTGTTAAAGGTATTTGTGTTTCTAGCCAGCAGGGATGATGATCTAACCTGTTCATCTCTACTCTAACTAGTTTCATCGGAAGTGAATTGAAAAAAAAATTCAATCCAATATCTGTTACATTAGTTTAGAGCATCCCTAATGTATATTGTATTTTTTATGCTAAATTTAGGATAAAAAAATAACAAAATGTCATGTTTAGAATGGAATTTGAGTTTTATCTCCAATGCAAAATGCTAAAAGTAGTTGTATAACTAAATATTATAGTAACTACCTTAATTAATTTAGGTATTGCTATGAATGAAAAAAATGGAAATAATTAGTGAAAATAGAAAGATAAGAAAAAACATTAAAAATGAATGAAAAAACATGAAAATAAAGAAAATAAAGAGTCAAAATAATAAATACAATCAAATCAATAATAGTAATGTGAAATTAATTATGGAATAATCATTGAATGTCAAAATTTGACATATGCTATACTTTGTGCTAAATTTGGCACTAAGTATAACATATGTTAAATTTGGCACAATATTTAGCACTTCATTAGACTCAAGTTTTGAGACTTATTACCAAATTATAGTATTAAACACTCCCTTTTAAGATTGCATCGGGGATGCTCTTATTGAAACATAAATATCTAAAGATATAATCCTCATAAATATCGAAATCAAAACTTTATAATTTTTTAGCAAATAAAAAATGGTTTAATTTATATATAGTCACAAGGTATTTCTAAACAAAATGTCATTGAATTTAAAAAATATATCAATATAAAATTAATTAGCTATATTATAATAACACATTGACTTAATATATTTTCAATAAAAGAGTCCACGTCTTATGTCATAATATAATAATGATAATTATTAATTGACAAATTAATAAACTCAAATTGTCACAAAAGAAGAGAAGAAAAATTTCAAAAGAAAAAAAATAGAACTTTGAAAAAAAAAAGTTAGATTAATATATCAAAATATTTTTTTTCAGGAGATTAACATATCAAAACATCTTATTTATATTTGGGTGAAGTGTATCATTGAGTCTCGACAAAATCATTTGTTTTACAAGGAAATTATTTTCTGCATTTTAAATGTTTAATGCATTTAGAAAATTTAATCAATGAAGATTATTTATATTTTCTTCATCAAAGAAAAAAAAACTATCTTTCCAAAAAAAAAAGCTTCATTACTTCAAAAAAAACCATCCTTCTTAAGATTATTAACAACTAAACAAAATAATCATTTTTTTATATCATTTAATGTCTCAATCATTTGTAATTACTTTCAATCATCACTAATGACTGTTGATTATCAAATCGTCAATCAATGAAAATTTAAAAAATTTTAAGCATTTTAATATTATTTAGTAAAATGATCTTTTAACATACATAAAAATTTTAGAAAATTTTACATATAAAAAATTGAAAAAAAATTCAAAATATGTGATTTTCTAAAATTGGAGCCCGAATGTTATAAAAATGGTGTGGATGGCAAAAATCTCCAAATCTGACTACCGACCCTGAGTTGACCCGGGGAATCCCTGACTTGTAAAAAGCGGGAATAAGATGGGGATGAGGAATCCATAAATCCCCGATCCCGACCCTAACTCCAGTTTCAATATATATATATATATATATATATATATAAAGGAAAAAATATATTATAAGTTAATAACTATGATTAAATAATTTAAATTTATTTTATCACTTTCTTAAAAATATTCAAGTCTTTATTTTATAAAATTATTATATTCTAGATTTTATAATTTTATTTTATATTTTATAAATTTATTCATATATTTTAATATTACAATATGTATTAACATTTTTTTAGATTGATGTTTTGGTTAAATAGATTTACATTCATTTTATATTTTATTTATTATTTTTAATTAAAATATTAAATAAATAGATAAAAAATTTAACATGTAATTATAAATTTAATAGGAGAAAAATCTCCGATGGTGAAATTTAATTTCCATCGGGGATTGAGATGAAGATCTCGGCCTATTGCCATCTTGGTGATCACACCTGGCCTTTTTTTTATGGTTGGATAATCAATATTCAATTTTCTTTTAAAAATATCAATATCTAATTTAAAATTCAGTTTTTTTTTTATTTTTGAGGGGATTTAAACTTCAGTTTATAGTGTACTACATTGGAAGTGATGCACGAGGGAGTCGGGCGTAGAAAGTGCAGGCTACCACTGCTTACCGTACAAGAAAAACCGGAAAACCTCTATAACATGGATATGAATAACCGGCAATATCCAGTTTTACACGTCAATTTGGACAGGCAGTTCCCGGTAAACCCGCAGTAATTTAACAGATTGCATGTGCGCTTGTACTGCGGTGTCCCACTAAATACCGGCAGGGTTGGTTGGAAGGTAACTTGCATTTCCCGGTAACAGAAAACGGCGTTATATTATAAATTATCGCAATATTTTAAAGTCAAAATTTCATGAGAGAGAGCGAGTGTATTATTTTGTGTATTTGTGTACGGTAAATAATTGGGGGAGTTTTCTTGTTCAAGTATCCAAAGGGACGTGCCAGGCCATGCCAGCTGGCTGCCTAACTTAATCAACTGACACGTGTCCTATTTAGGAGTTTCATGCCTTCACGTAAATATATCAAAATCAAAGTTTCATTTCCAGGACAATTACTCGGATAATTTCTCTAATAAATAAATAAATAGAAAGAAAGAAGAGTTAAAATAGTGGAGTAATTGTCACTTGATATGTGTTGTCTTCATTTCGTCCAACACCTAACCATTGTTTGGATTGATAGAAAATACGGAGCGGAGGAAAATAAGAATTTTTATTCTAGAAGTGAATGGTGGCATAAATTGCTTTAAATTAAATTAGATTATAATTAAAATTTAAAATATTTTAAAATTTTAAAATTATCATTTTATCACTTTTGATTTAAATCAGTTTATGTTATATTATTTTCATTATTTGAGAAATGGACGAAACTAAGCCATTGTTTGGATTGATGAAAATATGGAGGGAAAGGTAGTCGACTACCTAGAAAAAAAAAAAGAGAGAAAAATAAGAAGGAAGTGCAATTTTTTCCATTGTTCAGGAAATGGAGCAGAAGGAAGGAAAATATGTTGTATTTTACCTCTTATAGTTTCTTTCCAATTTAAAAGGAAAATAAACACATTAGAAAAGGTTATAAATAGTATAACAATAATTTATAAAATTACTCTTAATTTTATTTTTCCATCAATTTTCGATAGGATAAAATTATAAATATAATAGACACTATATTTAATTATTTTGTCTTATTTTATTTCTCTCCTCTTTATTTTACTTCAATCCATACAACATAAAAGAAAATAATCAAAGAAAAATAAAAACTATTTTCCCTACTTATTTTCTTTCCTTTAATTATCCATACAAAGTCAGGAAGTTTTGCTGTTTAAATATGGTGTCAAATATAAATTAAATGTCTATTAATCATTAATCGTGTTAAAAAGAATTTACGGCTCCATGTGTGAAAAAAAAAACAAAATTATGGTCCATTCAAAAACACCATAATTAATAAAATTAATTTTATATAATAAATAATACTATGAATTTTTTTTAAATATCTAAATCGACATATTTAGATATACACATCGATTAGAGTTAAAAAAAACTCTTGATAAAATTATTGATTTTCTTAACATTCTCAGACTTAAAAAAAAAAAATTCTTAATGAGTTAAAAACATATATACATGTGCAATGACGGAATAGGGGGCGGGAGGGATGTAAATTTCCAATGGACTCGGAGAGTGTTGGATCACACACATAAGTGGGCATTTTAATGGGGCTGAAATTCATCTTTAAACAAAACTAATTGACTTGTGCTTGCATCTAATTTACTCCACTTATATACCACATGAGGTTCTATTATTTTTCCGATATGGGATATTCTCCAACACTCCCCCTCAAGTGTAACTGGGTCTGGACCAGTTGTCACTTGTCAATACAGACCTACTTGGTCCGTTTCAAATTCGCCAAATTAACCACACAGTCAGTCCAACTTCATTACAAGGATCTAGCTTCATTGTTAGGTGTCCAATTTCATTCCAGGTCTTTTAATACGAGCAACCATGCTCTGATACCATGTAGAAATCTAATGCGCTCGGAGAGTGTTGGGCTACACGCACACATGTGGGTATATAAATGAGATTAGAACCCATCTTACATAAAACCAATTGGCTTATATTAGGATCTAATCTACTCCATTTATATACCACATAGGATTCTATTATTTTTTCGATGTGGGAGATTCTCTGACAGATATTTGTATCTTTGTATTATAAAAACAATAAAAACAGAATGCAATTGCAAATGGGTGAAGTGGAAATTACCTAACTTATGATATCATTTGGTTGCTAATACTGTATTTCGTTAAATTGAATAATGAAATCAATTTCATTTCAAAATATTTTTTTAAAGGGATATATCAAGCCCTACATAAAAACAATATATATAGATAAATGTATATACATATTATCCATATGCGAAGATTGTATTACTTACGAATTTGAAAAACAAAAAATTCTTAAAAATCTACATACCAATCTAAATAATAGAGGTGTTTGAAAATGTAATTTTGTTGTATTATTGCATTAGGTAGTGGTCATCACTCTCACTAATTGACAACTATAGGCTTTGAATTTTAAGTAGAAGATAACCATCAAATATGAATGAATCGGATTATTGCCCAAATTATAAGGCAATTTATTTAAAAATCTCTTTTAATCCCATTACTTACCTGAAAATGCAGGAATCATGGAACATACACATAAGCATACATCTATATATGAACAACCTCTTATTATTATTTCTTTTTTTTTTTTTTAAAGCTAACAACCTCTTATTATTTTTGTTGTTACTAATCCTCCCAAAAAATAATTGTTGTTACTATTTATTCCTTTTTTTTTTTTTTCAAATAAAAGGTGTATAGTGAAACACTGTCGTTTTGATTACGCGCCAAAATTACCCGCCAACAAACAAGGAAGTCGGACCCACATCCTAAACTCACTCGCTTTTCCCGCTTCTTATTAAATTCCCTTTTTTTTTTCTTTTCTTTGATGGACCTCGTACCGACCACCCACATCTTCTCATGATTCTCACGTTATACTCATAAATATTTGCATTTTCATTATTTATCACTACTTTTTTTTCAATAATTTTATTTATATTCTTTTAAGTATTAAAAAAAAAATACTAGTACTCATAAAAAAAATACTAGTAATTCATTTTCTGTATTTAAAAAAACGCCTTACCTCATATATTGGTTATTAGTAGGTTAATGGGCCACTAACTAATTGCCATATCAATAATAATAATAATAATGAGGTAATGGAAACGTCTACACATTACATGCAAGTGATTTAGACCTTAATAAAATTTTTATACGTTGTGAATAATAACAAAGGAGAAACCAAATAAAATTAGCCTAAATTAAAGAAAGGTAACGTGCATAGATCAAAACAATGCGTATAGATTTGTTAAAGTCCATTATAAGTAGACAAACAAACAAACCACTAATTTTTTTTTTATTTTTTTTATATTTAGCTATAGTTATTATTACTTTTGAACCATCCATTTGTCAATTACTACAAATAATAGGAGTTGGAACATGAATAAAGAAGGTAATTGAAAACAAAAACCCATTTAAAATCATCAAATAACATATGGATTTGTTGGCCAATAATAATTACTAGATTTGTATATATAATATTATATAGATATCACTCATAACATCATTGATTTTTTAAAAATACTAACAAAGAAAAAGAAAACATGGTCTATTATCATATAATAAGGGGTCTCAATCTTAATTATTTTGACATAATAATTCTTCAAAATAAATATGTTATAAAAGTATATTGTATATATTTTTTTTAATTTGGTGGTGGTGGAGGGTAAGTGGCGAATATGTAGTCATATTTGTTGGAGTAGTGGGTTCATTAGTAACTATTATTATTAATATTATTATTAATTATTAATTAATATTATTATTATGATTTTGGTTGGTTGTTTGGTTTTTGGTGGGATAGGCATAGACTTTACTTTCTCAACAGTTGGCCTCTGTGGTGGTGCTATATATTCCACAAAATTCAAAAAAAATAAAAATGGAATTACAAAAAAACAAAATAAAACAAGAAACAAGAAACTTCTTCCATTACATGCACATCTCTCATCAAAAGTGGGACCTTTTTTTTAAAAAAATTATTTCTTTATTATTCAAAATCCAATGAAATTACTTACTGTTTTTCTATTTCCCATAAAAGTGAAAAAATAAAAAAATAAAAATTCAACATAACACATAAAAATATTATTATAGTTTTTGGTAACCAATATATGTATATATTTTTATTGCAGTACCGGACTGCTTCTTTTGGCTTGTCAGTACGGTCACACTACACCGTTTCTTTTCTTTTCTTTTTTTTTTTTAATTTTATTTTCTATCTCTTCATTTATTCATGACATTTCTTTCTTTATCTCTCTGTGCTTGTCTCCATTCTTTCTTTCTTTTTCTCTCTGAATAGCGTTTCTTTGATTATTTAAATTAATTTATAATTAATACCCATTTGCCGTTACTATCTGTTCTTGAAGACCCATCATTTTTTTCTTTTCTAGAGCCTGGTTTTGTCTCAGATCCTTTTATGATCCCTTCTTTCTTTTAATTTTTTTTCTCTTTTCCTTGAGGTAATTTTCTTGTTTTTGATTTGGTTTTTTTCCTTGCATTTAGTTTTGTTGCATGATTTATTTTTTTTTTAAAAGATGATGGTGGTGATGATGATGGTGGTTTTGCAGGATTTTTAGGTGCCTTTGTGTTCTTCAACTGGGAATCTTTAGCAGCTTTTGCATATTGAGGGTATTTGATCTCTCTCTCTCTCTGCCTTTCTTTTTTACCATTTGATCATTCACAAAGTTTTACTTTAAAATTTTTTTTTAATGTGTAAGTTTAATAGAATCTAAAGATTTTATCTTTATGGGTGGATTGAGGTTTGATGTGAATCTTGAAGGAGATCTAAATAATGTTTTAGTTTTTAGTTTATAAGATTTGCTTTTGGATTTCTTTTGCATTTCTATACTAGTCGTCGTCATCATCATCTGAATACCATCAAAATCTTACCTTTTGTGGCAATTATGTTATGATACTCAAGTTACGGCCAAGCAATTTTCTTTCATAATCCATCTTTTTATTTCCCTATATTTCATATTAGGATACCTTGTAGCATAAAAGGGAATGCACTCTTTATTTTTTTGGGTCTGGTGCAAATGCAACTGTTGATCTGTCCCCGCAGTGTAGCCTAGTTATAGGATGTCTCATGTTCAAATTCCCCTTTTGAATGTGGAAAAGAAAAAAAAAAACTGTTGATCTTATTTTGGTAACCTCATTATTCTTTTTATTTTTGTTAAAATTGCAAGCACATGATATGATAATTTTCTTTTAAATTTCTGTTCTTTATTATGCAGTTTTTGTTGTTCAAAAAAGAGAAATCAGTTTAGGATATCTTATAAAACATCGCAGTTCTTTAATTTGACCTACTTGCTAATTTAGGTGGTGCAAGTTGATTTTCTTTTAGATCATCTTGACATATTTGTATGAAATCATTTAATCAGGCTAAGAATCTTGAACTGTTTAACTTTGGATTTTGTGCGATGTATGTAATTGACGGGGTTGGTATAGAGGAACTTGTGCTTCTGCACATGAACCACGTCAAATAACACTTGGTTAATTGAGAACTTAATATAGGTTTGTGTTTACTTGAAGATGTTAAAATGGGAATGTTTCTTTTTGTTGGGTAATTTATGCATATGTTGATTATGGCCAAACTTTGGTGACTGATTCATGCATGTACTTGTTACGTGATGTTTTAGGTTAGTGGCCTTAAGTAAGTTATTGAATTCTTTCATATAGCATGTCTTGTCCCATGTTTTTTGCTCGACTCTTCTTTTCCTCATCTTTTTGGGAGTTTGTATTAGCTGCAAAAACTATTGCTAAGTGCATTAGGAGTTTAGGATTTTTGGCTTAATGTAATTTAGGAGTTTGTATGTCATAGAGGAAGTTGGGTTTGCTTTCTAATTCCATCATTAGCAGATTTTCTTTTTCATATGCCACTATTAAAGCAGCCGTTTTATGCTCAATTAATGACATTGAAGAACGGAACTAAAACTGTTCTTTTTATTTTCTTCCTTTCCATGATTTATAATCTTCTCGTCTTTTTTCCTTAGTAAAGCTTTGAAATTTGAAGCATTAAGTAAGAGAAAATTATATTCTTAAGAGAATGATGTAAGTATCATGGTAATCTGTATTGATATGTTGTCAATGCCTTTGCAGGTATATTTGCACTGACATTACACCATTATTGGCAAGCTATTTATTTTCAATTAAACTAGAAAATGTTGGGAGGTAATAATGGCAATCCTCTGCTACCTGTTTTTGTGGATGATAATCGCCTGCATTATCAGACTAATCCTTCAAATCAGTTGCAGTTATTTAGTAATTGTGAGTTTACATCTCATTTAATTGACTTTTTTTCTTCCTTATGTTTGGTATTTTATTTAGTGTATGCATTCGTATGATAGTCAATGGTTTCTTTAACAATATAATGTAGAGAAGCTACAAATTAAGTGCTTAAATTTTAGAGACTAGTTCGTGAAAAAAAAAGTTAGGATGAGAAATCATGCAAATAACATTTGGTTGACATGTTAGCTTCCGAGATATTTTTAATTGTTGCTGGATTGTGAATGCAGTTTTTCTTCTCCCATAGAAAGCAAGTTGTTAGATCTAACAATCATTATATATTCATTATGTTAGTATGATTATTCCAATGAACTGCCTTCAGAATTAACATACATGGTTTTTTTTACCATGTTTTAGTGCCTGTAATTAGTTTTGCTAGATATGCAGAATGTCAATAGAAAAAAGATTAACAAGTGAGGCTTCAATCATATGCCTGTGGGGGATAGAATGTGAGAATTTTGCTTTGCATTTGACACAAGGAATCTGGAGATTGGACTAGTATATAATGTCTTTGATGGTGGAGATTTATAACAATTTCGAGACTATGTCTTGACATTCATGTGTCAAACAGTTAGCAAAGTAAACAACTAATTATGACCTAGACTTGGTGGATGTCAGAATGACAAAAGTATCTTTGGTTTGTTTAGGCATTATATGACTTTGTCTAATTTTATGCGCTCCTCAGCCTCTTTTTTATATCTCTCTCTTTGACCTCTCTTTGCTATGTAACTTTATTTTTCGTATTTTTTTTGTTATTACAGTTTTAATGTAGTTTGCTTGATATCTCATATGCAATTCCTTTATCAGTCCCAGCTGGATGTAATGTTGATCCTGTGAATTATTTCGGTAATGAACTTATGACCCCTATGCTGCGACCCAACAAAAGAAGCCGGGAAGCAGAAGATTTCAATAGGCAGCAAAAGTTACAGATTTCCTTGAATTATAATACATGTCAAGATGAAGCTGACCGCTCAGGGAGCATTCCAAATCCAAACCCTGTATCAACTGGGCTACGGTTATCCTATGATGACGACGAGCGCAACTCATCTGTAACTTCTGCAAGTGGAAGTATGACAGCAGCACCGCCAATCATCATGTCCCTCGGTGACAATATTAGGGCTGAGCTTGATCGGCAGAAAGAAGAATTTGATCAGTATATAAAGATTCAGGTACGACGTGGATAAATTTGTACATTGCCTTGGTATCATGTCTTATGCAGCATGCTAATAATTAGACATTGCTTCCTTTCATTCTTCCACGTAAATTCTGTTGCTATTCTTCCAAATTCACACTCTTCTCTCATGTAAAGTTTGGAATTTTGCACCTCACAATGTTTATGAGTACTTTCAAACTGGAGTTGTTTTCGCCACTTGGATAAAATTGTTTAGTGCTCTTATCTATGCTAATATAAGATCTTCCTATGGATTTCAGGGGTCCTGGGCATTTGTTGTTTATATGTTCTATTTAAGATACCCAATTCATCATTGCATGGTAGTCTTAGTGATGGTTTACGGCAGCTTGGGCACCATTCTAACTATTCTCTTGTTTACAAACAGGAAGAGCATTTGTCTAAGGGGGTGAGGGACATGAAGCAGAGACATATTGCTTCCTTCCTTTCTGCTATTGAGAAGGGTGTGAGCAAGAAGATGCGGGAAAAAGACTTGGAGTTGGAGAACATGAACCGAAAAAACAAGGAATTGATTGAGAGAATAAAGCAAGTGGCTATGGAGGCACAGAATTGGCACTATAGAGCAAAGTACAATGAATCAGTCGTGAATGTTCTGAAGAGCAACCTCCAACAAGCAATTTCACAGGGTGCTGAACAAGGGAAAGAAGGGTTTGGGGACAGTGAAGTTGATGATACTGCCTCATACATCGACCCCAACAACTACTTAAACATGCCAGTTGGGCCAGGAAGACCTCTCGGAAGGAATTACCAAGGATTGAAGGAACATATGACCTGCAGAGCATGCAAATTGAAGGAGGTTAGCATGTTGTTAATGCCATGCAGGCATTTATGTTTATGTAAAGAATGCGATATGTTCATCGGTGTCTGTCCTGTATGCCAGTTGATCAAAACTTCTAGTGTTCAAGTGTACTTGTCGTAAAATACG
>CANYLF012021882.1:0-13942 GCA_948193215.1 Bocquillonia castaneifolia
CAGTGGATCACTAGCTTGTTTTGTGCATTGGTTTTGCATAGTGTATATGTTTGTAGATTGTTTTTGGATTGATAATTAATAAGTATGTAATTAGTATAATTTTATGTCTTTATGTGAATTCTAGTTGTAAATGATATGATTTGAATTGTTCTTAATATATCGAAAAGCTTTTTATATGTTTATGTTGATTTCGAACCTGTTGGAGTCTATTTTTACAGAGAAAAGTTGAAAATTCTATTTTAAAACTATGATTTTTGGAAAAATTTTCCGTTTTGTGAATTTTACCTTAACAACGATTGTTGTATTGTTCACAACGATCGTTGCTGCTTTACAACGAGTTCGTTGTTAAAATCACACGAGTTCGTGTGATTCTCTGGAATTTTTGGCGATTTTCGTGCTATTTAACAACGATCGTTGTGCCCTTTATTTTTAAAAAAATATTTTTGAAAAGAAGATTAATCAAGTTTTAAAATTCTAATTAATTGTTATTATTTTATATCTTATTCTTTATACAAATAACAAAAAAAACGTAAGAAATATGAAAGGTTATAATATTTAAAGGATAATAATAAATTTTAAAAGGTTATGAATATCAAAAGACAAAACTAATTAAATATTTACAACATTATTAACAAAAAATAAATACAAACCTTTCAAATTCTATAAATATTAAAAATTAACAATTAATAATACATGAAAATTTAATGACAAAATTATTTAATACAAAAAATAAAAAATAAAAAAAAACCATGCCACATCATCGTAGAATCTTAGGAAGCAAACAAAATTTCCTTACAATTTAGTTATTTATATAGATTCAATAACCTTCCTCTCCAAAACTTAGACCGTGGAGGCTCATTCAACTACTAAGGTCCAACTCTAACCCATTTTAAGGCTGAGCTCATTGTACCTAAGCTCAATCTATATTCATACACCTCATACTTACTCTGACCGAATCTATCATTACTAAACACAGTTTAATTGAATTAATTTGAAAAAAATTATATAAACTTTTTATTACTTTATTTTTGTTAACATTATTAGATTGCTAAGATTTTTATATTAACAAAATAAGTATTATTATTTCATAGGAAACAAAGTAGTTATATACCTAATTTGAGTTGAATTACAAATCATGATTGCTATTAAATAATAACCTGCTTTGATTTATTTTTTAATATCAAGACTTCAAACCAACTTGTTAAAACGAAATAATGCAAACCATACACTTGTCTTAGATGATTTTATTTTTCTTTAATAGGTGGAGTATACACACACCCATCGGAATGTCTTGAACCTTGTTTTACAGTTATTCAGACTAATCTCCGACCGAAAGAAGCCTAAACTCTCTCTCAATGTGGGTGAGGCTCGAACTCGAGACATCCCTTGATTGGGTCTTTTCTTGACATGTGACTTTGTCACTAGACCATGACCTGTTAGTATCATTGTTTAATTTAATTTAAATTATTTAAAAACTATATATCATTTTTATTTAATTTAAAATTCTTCAAAACCTCAAATTGAACCATACAGTTAAATTAACACTATAGTATCAACACACAATTTATCAATTAACTCTAATAACAAATGTTAAATATTTTTTTAAATCAATAGTGAATTTTTAATGCAAAATATAGGTAGTATTCGATGTTATTTAAAATCCTAAGCATAGATCAACATTAATTTTATATTATATGTCTAAAAATATATCTAGAACTTTTACTTTTCCTTTTTTTCCTCTCAAAATGAGTTTTATTTTTTTACTAATATTGAGGGGAATATCGTATTTATTGTATATCTTATCCATTTATTTTTATCATTTTTAACAATAATGAAACAGTATTATTGAAACAAAATTCATTTTTCAAAAAAAAAAAAACTGTCAGTCGCAGCAATGCAGGTCAAACAAAAAGATAAAATAAATAAATAATATAAAAAAGATAAAATAGATGATTACAAATAAGAAAATTTAAAATAACAATTACAACTTGCTTTATTTTTTTAACCAATTTCTCATCTAAAAAGTGATAAAGTGAAGTTTACTTGCAAGCATTAAATGTACCTTAATATCTCAATAGTCTAAAACATTACTAAAAACCCACTCGCAGTAAAACATTTTCAAAAACACCCCTACAAGAGCCTTCCAAAGCTAGTAGAAATAAACTACAATTAGGGCATTCTAAAAATATCCGGTCAACTACTGTCATCTGTTAGCTGAAGAAGTATCCGCTATGGCGATGCCGCCAACTGAAAATTCCGATCAACCAGCGACAATATCCACCGACGCCGACCACCTCGAAGAACATAATTCGGTCCCTAATTCCTTAAATCACGAGTAATTGCTTCCTTATTGCGGACACTAAGTTTAAAGACCTTAGTAGCCTTCTTTAAAAAAGCGGGGCGTGATTGCATTTTTGCCATTGTTATGTTCTCTGTTTGCATGTTTGAATTTCAATCTTGCTGTACAAATAACTTAAATTTATTTTAATTATGATCTTATCGTTACGTATATAAAAAATGTTACTGAATTTCGTTGAATTTTTAAGCTAATTGGAATTTTTGCTGAGGAAATTAAGGGTAAATTATAGACGAAAAGCAAGTTCGGTAAAGAGGTTTTGTAAAGGCCCAAATTAGGTGATCAGTAATAATTGGATTCTTAAACTTGGCACTGTTATCTTTATATTTAGGACGAAGGATCTTAAAATATTGATGATGTGTGACTTGTATTGTTACATTTGGTTGTTGAAGTTACCTTATGATATACTTAAGTTAGGTTGCACTTGTGAATTTAGAGTTGCAGAAGAACCCAGGCCTGGAGTTGCTGAAAATGAAGAAGAAGTTAAAGGGTTTACTGAAGAAGAAGTTAGAGGTGTTCTTGAAGTTATTGCATCCACGGGGAAATTTTGGTATACTTTTTTAGCTTTTTTTTATTTTTATTTTATGTTTGCATATCTGATTTCAACTAGGAATACGTATTCTTTTCATTCTTTAGGGATGTGAGTCAATTTATATTCATCCTTCAGTTGAAAGCTTCATTTTTAGCTTTTGAAAACTTGTTTTGTTATTTCTGAAATGAAGGCCAAAATGGCGTACAGATTTTATAAACTAGAAAAAGTCCCTTTTGTATTCGTTATAAGACCTGAAAACCTTTTCCTGGTTAAGCTATAAATCATGCTTAAACTTAGTTTTGTACATGTTAACTATGAAAATTATGCTCCTTGTTTTACTGAATGTGAATATAAGAAAGGGAAGATGGGCACTTGATCACAAAGGTTCAAGACTTACATTTGTACAAGTTTTTCATTGTTTTTATTGTAGGCATGATTGGGACAAGTTGAAAAGCATGATATCCTTCTATCTGAAGCAGGTATGGGGAGGTATGCTAGAATGTAGTTCTCTTGTTTCCTTTCAGCTATTGATTTTGCATATTTAATTCTGTTAAGACAAAGAAGCACATATTGTCTGCATAATAGGTTCCGTGATGATGATATCACAATCAACTTTTCTTCTCTTTTTAATTCATAAAGGTCCTGTCAGCATATCCTGAAGCAAAAATGAGCAGTGAGGAGCAGAATGCTAAATTGGGGGAAACTTATCCAGAACTGGTGAAGAGGTTGGATGAAGGTAGTTCCATTTTGGCAATACCATCATTGTTTTGCTACACAATGAATCTATTATATGTTATTAACTCCATGTAATTGAAATTGTGAATTTTAAGAGGGGGAATGATGACAAGAGTGATCCACTCTCATATTAGAGGACTGAATTTGGAGTAGATGAATTGACATGTTTGCATGACCATGTGGCATGCTTGGGACTGTATACATCACAAGCAATAGCGTTATTTATCGAACTTTTTTTTTGAGAAGTGTAGTTTTATCTAGAATGGAGTAGAAACCTGAAGTGATTCCCTAGACAACAACTTCACAAAATTAAAACTGGAGGCCTATGGTTTTAGCTTGAATGGTTTCAGGATCAAGTTATGTTGTAGGGAGCTGATGCAAAGTGAACGAAATCCATGAATGTCTTTGGGCGTCTTTAACCGTTTTTTTTTTCTAGGGATATAATATCCCTAGCCTTTATGATGGAAAGTATCAGACATTAAGTCCTTTGTGTCAAGCTACTATTTTCCTATGCTGTCTTTCACATAATGTAATCCCATGCATTTACACTAAAGAGGGCGATGAAAGAAAAATGGAGAAATCATTGACACTGAATGGGGAAATTATGATCCCATTCCCATATATTATTTAGCTCCAGTTCTTGTTGAGTGCGTGTTGCAAGACAAGAATTTAGAAGATATAAATTTAATTTGTTAAATCATAATTTAAAATTAAATTGTTAGCTTCTCGATTTCTGTCCTGCACTAGTGCAACTAGGGTCCTGTTTGGTATTTCTGTTGCTCCCACTGCCTTTAGCAAACTTAATTCATATGATTTTACTTTTGATAGGCTTGGTGTGTATTGCTACTTGTAGCTGTATGTTCCTTTCTCTTGGGTGAAAATGGTTTCTAAGATTTTTGTTTCCTGTTCTACAGCTCTTCATAGTTTTCATGAAGGTCCTCCATTTACCCTTCAACGACTTGGCGAGGTAATTACTTTAAAATTTTTGTGTCGTCTCTGTCCCTCTCATACTCTCCTTCCTATGTATTCTACATGATTATATATCTGCATTGGGTAGGGTATCTAAAGTTCTAAACTGCACACGTCCCCTTCAATCTCTATTAATGGACCTGGATAAAACACTGAATGTGGTGATTCATTAACTCTTCTCTTGTAACTTCTTACTTTTGGTTTTTATGTAAACCTGGGAAGATGTGCATTTCTTGTCGAACTTGAATTATGTAAATCTGATGCATTTCAATTCAATTGATGCTTATGATCGATGCTGTATCTGTGATACAATATATATAGCAACCTAGATTTGGATTGTTGTGTTTGGCTTGAGTGGTGGACAGGTTCTGTTCATGCTAAGGAAGTCCCTTTATACGAAGAGTTTGACAAATGCTTAGATACTAGCAAGGACGTTGCAATCCTGAATGCTTTGGGCTTTCTCATAAAACTTCTTTTTTTCGTTTACATTATTTAACAGACATCAATGACTTATTCAATATTTCATTTTGTGGTTCTTCCTATTGTAAGAATGGATGACTGAGAAAGGTTATACACTTTGTATTTTGATTTCATATGCTTCTATGTATAATCTGCATCCCTTTTCAAGAGTTACAACTCTAGGAAATTGGAAAAGATTACAAGAATATCCATCTAAATTCTAATTCTGAATTAACTGCTATAGCCTATAGCTACTTCCAACTATGGGTACAATTTTGTCCTGTATTTTCCTTGTATATTCTGAACTGTTTTGATAAGTGAGCAAAACTTATGAGATGTAATACGAAAGATGCATGAATAGATATTTGATGTGATTTAACAACTGTACTTCTATGTAGATTTCTGCCCATTTTCCTTTCATATTCAGAGCTAAATGCAGATACTATTGTTAATTGTATGCAGTTTTCTGTTTAACAGATCCTATTGTCTGCTAGAAGTATCTATCCAAATCTCTCCAAGCTTGCCCTAGCATTAGAAAAGGTGTGTTGCCAAAACTTTGACTCTAGTTGACTTTTCTTTATTGAAGTTTTCTTCAGCATGTGTTTATGTTCAGTTAGTCAGCATGACTGCATGACATACGCCAAAATTTGTTTTCTTTATAAATCATTGTAGTTATTGCTGCTTTGTAAGCTGTATGTGATTAATATTTCTGCTATTTGGATTTCTTTCAAGTGGATGGTTGGAAATCATGTATGAGTTTCCATAGATAAACAAGGGTGAATTACAGTGTAATATTGTATCAACTATTCATACTGATGCCATCTTGTTTATTAATAGGTAGTTGAGTTGGTTATTTGAATTCCATAATTGAGTTTGGTGCTTTGTGATTGAGTATTGAAGATAATAGCAGAACTGTGCTGAATGTTTTTTACAGTCCCTCTCTTATCTTTTTTCTTCACATTTTCTACTTTTCTTTTTGTCATCATAGATTCCTTTTCTTTCTTTTTCTATTTTCTAATGCCAAACTACGAAGTCAGACTCATGAATTTGGGTCCTAATATGAATACTTTCTTGGCTCCTTGTGACACTATTGTTTCTTGTTTTCTTCTCCTAATGCCACTTTTTGCACTCACTTGATTTAGTTTTTAGGGGACACACTATTGTTGTTTTGAATCTCTGATCTCTGTACAATAATAACTTGTTTCCTATCCTACTTTTGTCTGGTCTGGTTTGTACTATAGACTTGTAGTATAGTGCCTTGTTCATTGTACAATCTATGGAACAGGGTCTTCAGTGTTGCCTAGCTTGCTATGCAGCATAACATTTTTTTTTTCCAATGGCTTATCTATGGAGTAGACGGAGCAGATTGGTGTCCTCACTCTAACCTAAACTTGTCTGTCACATTCATGAAATGTGGTTCCTGGTATATGGATATGATGCGTAGTGAGTTTGATAGCTAAACTTGGTATTACCTTCTCATTATTCTTACGACTTGTTAAAATGTAGAGCAACTAAAATTGAGCAAGGAATATGATACACCAATTTGGTAAGAATTCAACTGAGCTATGAATATGATGAACCAATTTATATTTGGTACTGTTAGCCCAGACACCCTTGGCCTGTACCTATGTGTTAATCTAGCTTGGTTTATTAAAATTCACCACCCAGGCCAGGAACTTCTAGAATCTGGTTCCTATGAGCAGTTGAGCACTAAACTTCCTGTAATTATATAGCCTTATCTAGCTTAGCAACATTTTTATTGATGCCCACCTTGTGAGAAATTGAAAAGCTTATTGCAGTGGAAATTTGAAACCTTGCTAGCTTGGTCTTCCTTTTGTCTGATGTTTTTCACTTTATGTTTTTGATATTCATCTTTTGTTAGGATTGATGCTTAAAATAATGACTCGATTTATGGAAGTTTTGTCCTTAAAAGGATTTATTGGAAATGGGTGATCATTGTCTTGTTTTGCATTGCAATACTGAAACCTATGCAATTCTACCAATTGCAGGATTTAAAAAAGAAAATACAAGTGGTGTGAAAATGTATCCTTTTTTTTAACCATGTGATCTCTGTTTTGGGTTTATTTTTGATGCCTAGTTTTACTAACATACTGAGATCTTGTTTCCAGAATCTGTCGGTTACATCTACGTTGACTGTTTGTATGGATCCTTATCCACAAGTAATGCAAAAGCCGGATGAACTAAATAAAGCACATGAAGAACCACAAATGCAACCCAATTTGATAGAAAATGGGATCGAACCTATGGCAGGAGATGGGGATGAAATTATGGCTGAGGTACAAGAGGCCGGCATTGATGATGATATGACTATTGATATGGAGGTCTTTGAAGAAATAGTTGGATCTTCAGAACAAAATTCAAATCCTGCAGGAAGTTCATAAATATAGGGGTCTCTTTTTGGCTGAATCACCTTGAGTAAGTTCATGCTTCCATGCAACTTGGACAAAACAAAGCTCATGGGTGCATACTATCTTGACAAGGCTGGAATTGTGGTAAGGGAAAGCATGGATGTATGCCACATGGAAATATTGTTACTTTGTCAAATTTGAGTGGTGTATTTGCACAAATCTAGTTGTGTCTTCACAAATGTCTTCATCAATCTACTATTTATTTCTGTCGAGTAAGTGGCTTAATTGTGATGGAAAAGGATAAACAGTGTTATTTGAGCCTAAAAAAAGTTTAGTGGCATTATTGGGTGGGTTAGGAATAGATTCAGACAATGAATTATGGCAGATAACCATGTGATGGTGGGACATGTCAACTGCTGTATTTTTGCACTAAGCCAAAATCTCAAGGGTTTGATTCCTTCCCTATTGCGGTTAACTTCTAATAGTAGTCCCCATCTATAATGTGCCAAAATTTCAATAATTAAATCTCCGCACCAGTTTATTTGAGCGGAGAGAGAGAATAGTGGCCATTGGATTTGAATAGTGGCCATTGGGTTTGAATAGTTTACCTTGTTTTTGGAAGGTAGAATATGTTTCAGGAAAATAATTTATTTTTTTTGTAGTTCGGTGATAATAGTTAAAAAATATATTTTTTAATATTTATCTTATGATAAAACTATTAATATTTTTTAAATAAAAATTTAATAAAGTATTCATAATATTCAAATTTGATATTTCAATTAGAGGTAAATACTATTTGTCATTTGACATATTATAATAGTACCACCCTGAGGTTTGAAAAATATATGATTTCCTCTCTCAGGTTTGAAATATTATCTAGCACCACCCTGAGGTTTACAAAATAATACAACTCTTTAGTTTTGTTCTATTACATTAAAATATCCTTCTATTAGATTTTTTTTTTTTATGTTTATCAAACCTTAAAATGATAGTAGTAATCAATATAAAGAATATAAATTTCAATAATATCCTTAGAAATACTAACGTAGTGATTTCATTGGTTTAAAATCACATCGTTCCTTTTTCTCATTTATAAAATTAATAATTAGGCTTCTTAATATTATATTAAAATGATAATAGCAGTTAACATAAATAATATAAATTTCAATAATACCCCTAAAAACACTAATGTAGTGATTTTATTAAAATTTGAGCACTCTCCTCCCATGAAGTTAATTATGTCAACATTCTTTTAGAAGTTGAAATCCATTTTTTATTGGATTTTTTAATATAATATTAAGAGCCCTAATTATTATTTTTATGAATGAGAAAAAGGGACAATGTGATTTTAAACCAATGAAATCACTACGTTAGTGTTTCTAGGGATATTATTGAAATCTATATTATTTATGTTGACTGCTACTATTATTTTAAGGTTTGACTAATGTAAAAATAAGAAAATTCTAATAAAAGGATATTTTAGTCTAATAGAACCAAGCTAAAAGGTTGTATTAGTATATTTTTTAAACCTCAGGGTGGTACTAGATAATATTTCAAACCTGAGGGAGGAAATCATATATTTTTCAAACTTCAAAGTGGTACTAGTATAACATGTCAAACCCGAAAGTGAAATAGTATTTACCTCTTTTAATTATTTTAAGAAAAATAATTAAAAATAATGATATAAAATTTTCGACGATCGGCGATCGGTTGTTGATGACGGTCGTCAGAGGAAATAATTTTTCTAAAAATAGCTTCTTTTCTTTTTGATCATGAAAATATTTTCTGTTGATTAATTTTCCTGTTGAAAAATCTGAAAAATGTTTATTAGGAAAATATTTTTCATAAAACAAACGAAGCCTTAGTATTTGATTGCACATGGCTTTAAATTTTAGAAGGCCAAATAACCAAAAATTTCCCAAGCTTTTAGATTTAGAATAACTATATCATAAATTTTTAATAACTACACAATAAATTTTAATCTATCAATTTATTTTCAAAAGTACTCTATAGTCATTTTATTAAAAAACGATTGTGTAGTTCATAGTAGCAATTTTTTTTAAAGAAAAGTAAAAAAATTAAATTAATTGAATGTTAAATCAATTACAAGAGTTAATACACATCGTTTATTTTTTATAATAAATGTTTAACTTTTTAGTTAAATCAGATTACATAATTTGAAAAAATATCTATACATATCTCTTATAAGTAGGCAACATTTAGTATTTTGAGTGTGTTTAAAATTTTTAAAAGGCCTAATTATAAAAAACACCTTAACTTTTCAACTTTTAACAATTATATCACAAACTTTCAATAATTACATAGTAAATGCTAATCTATTAATATTTTTTAAAAACACTCTGCGATAACTTTTTCGGAAAAAAGTATCACTGTAACTTATTATCAGTTAAAAACTATCATTGTAATTTGTCAGAATAATCTTTTTTTTTTTACTTTTTAAAAATAAACTGATTCAAATATTAAATGTTGGTTATCTAAAAGAGTTAAAATACACTTATTTATTTTGAATTATGTGTTCTAATTAGAGATAATAAGTTAAACATATACTTTAAAAAAAATAAAATTTTATATTTTGACTCTTACGAATGATGCAGTATTCAACTTATTAATTTAATTTTTTTATTTAGTCTTTAAAAATTACTACAGTGAGTTACACAATCATTTTTTTACCTGTTAAAGTGATTACAGAGTACTTTTGAAAAAGAATTGATAGATTAGCATTTATTATGTAATTATTGAAAGTTTGTGATATAATTATTAAAAGTCGAAAAGTTTGGGTTTTTTTTTTCTTTGGTAATTAGGCCTATATTTTAATAAGGATAGAGACCAATAGAGTAAATCTCATTCAAATTTTTCTTTGGCAAAGTACGAAAACTCTCTTTAGAGTTAGCCTATAAGCTATACTGGCTCTTCATGTGTTTTAAATATTTAACTAAACCTCCTTGTATATCTCATGTCTATTTACAAAATGCATGTATCTATTTGCAATAAAATTGTGAGTTGTATGAGAGTTTTTTTATGGAAGGGAGATCATAAAGGACAATTGTTTTGTAAAATTTCTTGGGATTCTATTTGGAAACCGATAGCTTGTGGTGGTCTAGCGATTTGTCCTATTCCTCTAAGGAATGGAATTTTATTGTTTAAATGGGTATGGAAAATGAGAACTACTACCCCAAACTCCTTGTGATTTGTGGTAGCAATGAAATTAAATTATCTTTCCTCATGTAATGATCTAAACCATGGCAATGCAGTGCACTTGTCCCATGTGTGGAGAGGAATTTATCAAGTCTGTATTTCAAACTCTACATCATGGAATAAATTTATTGGCTCTTGCAGATTTGTGCTTGGAAATGGATAGAAATTTTAGTTCTGGCAAGACTCTTGGTGTAGGGATCCACAACCTCTACAACAACGATTTCATGCTCTTTTTCCTCTAGCAAGAGACCCCTCAATTTCCATCTCTAATGCTAGTACAACTTTGTTGAAATGCATAGGGAGACCTGCCTGGTAAAGACGTCTCAGACTCAGCTTGTTAGAAGACCTGAACAGCTTAAATTTCATTGTTTCTTCCTTCCCTTGCAACGAAGCTGAAGACAAAATCGAATGACGACATGAAAAGTCTTTAATTTACACGGTAAACTCCTTTGTTAACCAATGTATGACTGATTACAACTCTCCCTCTCACCATTAGTTCTCTTCCTGCTGGAAGTCCATTGCCTTGTCGAAGATTAAGTTTTGAATATGGATAGCACTTCACCAACGTCTACCTATAAGACATATGCTCGCCACAACCTTCAATCTGCAGGTTCCAACCATTCAGTATCCTTTTTGTGAAGAAATGGAGATCCAAGACCATGCTCTTATGCATTGTAAATTTACGTACTCAATATGGCGTGATCTCTTCAATTGGTTGGGAGTTTACTTTGTCATACCTCACGGCCTAATGCATTTCTACTACCAGTGGACTTCCATCTTCTTTGGTAATCATCAGAAAGCTTTTGGAAATTCCATCTGGATGATTCTAATTTGGAAAATATGGAAATGGAGAAATAGATGTATCTTTCAAGATAATTTGAAGCCAAGAGATATATTGTATGTGTAACATCCTCAAGCTTAATTATATTTATTAGTGTTTAATTAGCATCATTATTATATTTAATTTTATTAATTGTAGATCATTAATTAATGTTATGTGCACGAAGGGTGTAATTGATAAAAATAATAGTTGTGAGGTTGTATATGGTAGTATGGATTGTTTGGGGGGTGGATTTGAAAGTTTTCTTTAATTTGAGTTAAAACTCAAAGATTATCTTTAAATTAACCAATAGAAAAATTTCAAATTATATTAATAAAAAGAAAATGAATTTGTTAGGATAATAAGGGGTCTTTGTTAGTGGTTTTGTAGAGATTGAGAGGAGAGGAAGAAGAAGAGAAAGAGGAGATGAAAAGATGAAGGAAAGGAGAAGAAAAGTAGAAGAGGTTTATAAATTGGTAAGTTTTATTTAATTAATTGTTGTTAATTAATATTAATTGGTTTAATTATGTAATTGGGAGTTAGGGTTTATGCGATTTTTGGGGGTTTTTTTAATTAGAGTTGTTTAAACAAGTAATTAATAATTTTGGAGGAGATATTTGAGTATTAATTTTATATTTTAATATTGAATTGTTGATTTGGATGGATGATTATGTTTAGAGAAGTTTCCAAAAAAATAAAGGGGGATTGAAGAAAAGAGGTTTGAAGGGTGTTCTTCAAGTGTTGTAAGTAAATAGCTATTAATACTAATTATATATTTTATTTTGATGTTAATTATATGATTCATTTATGTATTTTGGTTGATTTGATTAAATTCTATAGCAATATTTAATGTTTGGATGAATGGATTTGTTGCCATGATTTAAAGTATGTGAATCGATTGGATGATAGTGAAATTAATTATGTTTGATTGTGAAATGAGTAAATGATTAATTGGGATGGAATTGATTGTGAATGTTGAATTGATTTGTGTTGTGAGAATGTGTTTGGCAATGTATGAAATTGATAAGGGATGATATTGAAATTGATAATTTGTGTGATGTGGTTTGAGAATGAGAAATGGTGGATTAATGAGTAATTGATGTGGAAATGAATTGAGAAAAAGAAGAATGAGATGGGATTATTGAGAAATGAGAATGTTGAGAAGAGCTTTTCATTGATATGAAATGGTTGTGATTGTTTGTTAGAATGAAATGGTTATGATTTATTATTGGTATGAAATGGTTGTGATTGATTATTGAGGTGTAATTGTATTTGATTGATTGTTTGATGAGATGGTTGTGGATTGATTAAATTGTGATGAATTGATTGTTGAATTGGGTGATTAATTGATTATTGTGATGAATTGGTTGTTGTTTGATTGTTTGATTATGTTTGGCTAGGTAATGAGATTGATTGTCTAAGTGTTTGGTTAGGATTTGGTAACCAAATAATGAGATTGAATGAATGAAATGATTTGTGAATGAGCGCTCAATTGAAAAAGAAATGATAATTGAGAAAGATGAGATTAGAAAATGATGTGAATTGAAAACCGTGAGCTATCCCGGGCCTTCGAGGCCGGTTAATCTAGTGGAGGTTGGGTGTGAGGCCCTGTTATCGGGGGAGGCAAAAGTGGATAATATTTAACAGCGGGTTACCATTCTTTGAACCATTCATTTAGATAGTTTATCTGATTATCAAGGTTAATTTGTAATTGTGAGTTTTGGATTGTGAATTGTGTTTTGAGATTGAGACTTTGTAGTTTGAGACTTGTGAATTGAGGATTGTGAGTTATGTGTTGAGTTTTGAAGATGAAGTGAAATTGTTATTTGACTTGTTGAGGAGATACATCTATTGAGGTTGTGTTCATGAGTTTGAAAATTTGCAAGGATGGTTGTGTTATTTGTGATGAATGGGTAAGTTGAGAAGTTATGATATTGGTGGTTCAAAGTGATGTAATTTAATTAAGTTTGAGAATCTTGATATATATATATCTATATATATATATATCTATATATATAGATATATATAGATATATATATATAGATATCTATATCTACATACATATAGATAGATATAGATATCTATCTATAAGTTATATAGATATAGATAGATAATCTGTTTCCTTCTCAGATTTTGTAACTATTTCTGTAATTCTACTTAAAAAATCTGCTATATGATTTTTGCTTTCTTTAATATGTTTAAATATAACACGTACACCTGTATTTAGTAATTCTGTTTTAAAATTTATCCATCTGTTCATTACTCTTTTATTGTTTTCTTTTTCTAATTTAAAATATTGTACTATAGCTTCGCAATCTGTTCTGATTAATGTTTCTTTTTTATGCAATAGATATAACTGAAAACTTTTAATTGCATATATTACTGCTAATAATTCATAATCTAGACTACTGGCACTCTTTTCCTCATATTTTCCACTACTATATCTACATATTTCTTCAGTGTTTCTTGGAGAGTATTTGTCTGGT
>CANYLF012022167.1:0-10445 GCA_948193215.1 Bocquillonia castaneifolia
TTTAGTTACTAATTAAATAGTTATTAATTACTAGTTATATATAATTAGAAATTATATAATTATATTAATTACAAGTCATATATAATTAATAAAATTATATTTATTAATTATTATATAATTAATAATTATACCGAATTATTAACACTAATTATATATAATTAATAATTATGCAATTATATTAATTAGTAGTTGTATATAATTAATAAAAAAATATTTATTTATATTTGATTAATTACCGACCAAATTTTTGGTCGGCATTTGGTCGGTAAATTCATTCCTGACCAATTGCTGACTACAAATTTGGTCGGTAATTAATAGATAAAATAAATTTTTGGTCGTCTAATTACCGATCAATTTTACCGACCATATTATTTTGGTCAGTAAAATTGGTCGGTAATTGGTCAACAATTGGTCGGTAAATTATTAGAGCAAATTGGCACCAATTCCCGTCAAAATTACCGACCAATTGCTGATCAATTTTTTTTGGTCGGTAAATTTGGTCAGCGTTTTGTCGGGAAATTGGTCACAAAATTTATTTTTTTTTTCCAGACCACTAATAATCACTAAATGGTCGGTAATTGCTGACCAAATTTTTTGGTGGGTAATTTTAGTCGGTAATTTCTAGTAGTGTTGGTATTCAAAACCCTCGCTTGAGTATTTAGATTCACATGCTTTGTATATGTGTTAAATCCTTCAAATAACATATAAAGAGTTAAAATTATCTTCTTTGTTAAGGTATTGGTTTGCATTTAATTGCAGGTTTATTATTGTATAATTTGTATAAATACAATTGTAATATATATAATATAATCTAAATTCAACCTTAGAAAGAAGAAAAAAAACTATCAACCATTAAATTTAAATATTTTAAATCAAAAATAAAATAAATGGAATGATTAATCATAAAATGTAATTTGATATTTCAATTTAAGTTCGGTTCAATTAATCATTTTCAACTGTTTTTTTTTACCCACCGTATGCCAGAAATAATCTAGGCAGAAACACTTCCAATCATTTTGTAATTTTACATATTTTATTGCATGCTTTTGACATTTATTTTCAGTTTCACAAAATAAGCCAAGGTGGAGTCACAAAACTTTCACCTAATATGCCATATTAACTTAACGGTGGAAAATTATCTATACAATTGCTAGATTTAACACATCAAATTTATTGAATTCCAAACAGTCCATATTCATAAAACAATCCTATATCATCAAAATTCTATATTTACTAATATAATTATTAATTCTATTCAGTGTGTCACTAGCTGAATTTGGTACTGCAAAGTTCATTGAAAAGCTGACTTACCTTTCAGCATATATCATATGGCTCCTCAGAAATCAACCTTTCAGCATATATCATATGGCTCCTCAGAAATCAATTTCTTAAGAGTTTTCCTTTTTTATAATTTTAATCTCAGAAATCAATTTCTTAACCTTTTTAATCTCGAATATTACTGCTACTTTACCAGGTAAGTAAATTTTGCTTTGAACTTCAGTAACATTTTCTTTTTCAGGTTAAAATGGACTTAGAATAACATTAATTCAGTTCCATTGTTTCCAATTCGATGTAGAATTAAGTGGTCATAGCACAATTAAAAAGAATAGCCACCATTGAAAACTAAGTATGATTTCAATTGGATCCGAATCAAAATTTTGTTTGTCCTTCAAATCGAACCAAACTATATTTAATGAATTTAATTCGGCTTTTTTATTTCTACAGATCAATTTGGATATTTCAATCAAATTTTGGAATCAAATGAAATCGAATTATGTCAGTTAATTCGGTTTTGCTCGCCGCTACAACTAAGGAGTCTTTATTATTATTATTATTATTATTTTTTGACCTAAACCAACCGCCAAGAACTCAAGAACTCAAGAATACAAGTTTTGCATATTTATCACATCTGATGAGTAAAAATGTAGAGAGATAAATATTGATGTCCATCATGAGTTGCAGTGTATTATGAGTTCATCATCTTTACATGATGTTATTTGAACAGGGGATGTCATTAAATACTAAATATTAATACCATTCGGCAACACATCAACTAACACCTTACTCCTTGACCTGCCAGTATTTACTTCTCACTATTTGTTGATCCTATATAATATAATGACACTCAGCTTCTCACCACACTGCGCCTTCCAAAACCTCCATTTTCTTCTTCTCTGTGTTCTCCAATCATGAGTAAGGAAAAATGCAAGCAGCAGGTGTCTTTGATGTGGGTTTTGGCTGTTGGGTTGCTTTTCCAGAACTTGGTCTTCCCTGTAATGGCTAGAACAACCTTTGAAGAGCAAAAGAACTACTACTCTCCAGACCCACATGCAAGAAGTCCTCCAACAGGTGTTTTTGATGTTCTTCTCTGCTTTTAAGTATTTTGTAAAGTCCTGTACTAACGGAGTGTATGGTGTGCTATAATGACAGGTTCACACAGTAACCCTCCCCAAGTACCAACTCCATCGCATGGTGGTGGTGGCACGCCACCCGCCCACTCTACACCGTCGACTCCAACCCCATCGCATGGAAACTGTGGAACCCCACCATCAAGCCCTCCATCAGGACATGGTGGCTACAACCCTTCTCCTCCAACGCCTGTTACCCCAACTCCAACTACCCCTTATGTTCCAACCCCCACGCCACCAACCCCAAGCACCCCTTACGTTCCCTCGCCTCCTTATGTTCCTGATCCAAATTGTCCCTTCACTTGCAAGTAAGTTTTCTCAATTTTAGTAATTTGTATGCACATGTTTAGCTGGTGCACAAACTCTCAGGCTATGCAGTTTCAGGACTGTTTAGCTGGTGGACAAACGCTGTTTATAACAAAACTGACATTAATGGTTGCTTGTTAGCTACTGGAGGACTCACCCCCAACTAATATGGGGAGTGATGGGCTGGTGGGGCACACTAGGCAATGCATTCGGAGTGAGCAGCCTCCCAGGTATGAGCTTGCCTCAGGCACTTTCAAATACTCGTACCGACGGCTATGGAACTCTCTACAGAGAGGGGACTGCTTCTTTGCTCAACTCCATGGTCAGTAACAAGTTTCCTTTTACAACAAGGCAAGTTAGGGACAGTTTCGTTTCTGCACTTTCCTCCAACAAGGCTGCTGCTTCTCAAGGACATCTCTTTAAGCTGGCCAACGAGGGCAGACTTAAGCCTAGAAACTGAACAGCAAGTCATCATTAAATATCCTGTGCTTTATTATTACAAGTTGGTAGTCAGTTAATTAAAATATATATCTTTGATTTTATTATTATAGTAGTCTTCAGGATAGACACTGTTGAGACATTTAAATGCTTAATTCTCAGTTTATCTTTTATTTTATTCTAAATAATAATTTATTTTTTCTTGCTTTTAATTCCATTACTTTTCATCTCTGTTAAATATTATTCATTTCTAGTGGTTACTGTCACTGACCCCTAAATCGATTTTTCTTTTAGGAACTGCAAGTAACTAGATTGTTTATAAGAGCATCCCAATACTCCTTAATATATTATAAATAATACAATATTTTTCTCGAAATTTATGCATATTCTATTTTTTACTCACTATTCAAATAAATAATTCATTTATTCACATTGAAAATCATAATTTTTTTAGAATTTAAACAGTTGCTCCACAAGTTGACAATCCATATCCACTCTTTCTCTCAAATGACTAACCAACACAATTTTTAAGACACAATTTCAAAAAAAATTACTATTCCACTCTCAGGAATTTAAGGAGTCAAATGGCTAAGGAGCCATTTGACTCTTGGGATGCTCTAATAATATACATTTTTTTTCCATCGTTAGAAAAATTTTCATATTGAAATGAAGTACTATATAAAGTATCAGTTGTCATATTTCGCAGTGTTCCTTTCTCTACACAGAGATGCCTGTGATCAGTTGTCTGAAAGGCATGCCATGAGAGAGAGATAGAGCCAATATGATATTAATTATTAGGCAGAAAATATCGCAGAGTGAGCATGTTGACGAGTAAATGCGAAATTGAATAATGAATACAAAAAGCAGTGGTAAATGCATTGCAGTGCTGCGTGAAGAAATTCATTACTGGCTAGATAAAACTAGCATGGACGCAAGAAATGTAGTGTAGAAATATCTTATTATATATCCAAGCATCTAATTTGAGTCTCGAGTTCAGGATCAAAAGGGAGCGTTAACTGGTTCAGTTTCTTGCTAATGCTAGCTCATCTAATTTGAATTTCGGTTTGTTTTGGTTTATGATTTTTGACCCAAAAAAAAAAAAATGAATAGAAAATCTAACCGAAATATAGGATTAAAATCAAACTGAACTCCTCCTTTAACTAAAATCGAACCGAACTAAAATAATTCTGTCTTGACCATATGTATTTTGGTTTGGTTCGGTTCAGTTTCAAAGTTCCAAACAAAATTTGGTTCCGCACATAGGCCTAACTAAATCATAATTTATATTGTTTATATTAACTGATACTATCATTTTAAGCCTAAACATTGATAAGCATGATCTTATCATGATAAGTTAGATCTAGATCAAAACCATTAAAAACAGATTTGCCAACAACAGTGAGAGTGAGGGAGTGGGAAAGAGAAATCAATGTACATCTAATAAACACTGCTTTGGTTGTGAAACACTTAAATTCCCACATTTACGAATTTAAGTGTCTCAGCAGATAGAAATCAACTACAAGTCTTTAAAGCCATTAATTTATAGTCCTTATTTTTATTTAAGAAAGTCCAACTTGTATTACAATTACCAAAATACAAGGATAGAGTCAGCATGATAGGAGTGGTACTGAAAAAGTACAGTTGGCACCTGATAAGGAAGATGAAGGAAGGGGTTAATTATTTTAGAGGATTTTACTGAGAATATTCTTTTTCAGATGTTCACATTAGCTAAAACCGGTACATTATTAGTTAGATGTAACAAAATTAATATTTAATTATAAAAAAGTTATAAATTGAAATTCGATTATATTTTGTAATTTCAGGAAAGTTCGGTGACCCTTGAAATAATTAACCAATGAAGGAAGCAAAAACTAGGTGTAATATCATAAAATCGTTTGATTAAAATTAAGTGAAGAACATGCTCAAATTGTAGGCTGGCAAATGTATAATATGAGTAAAATTTTAAGAAAAACTATAAGGTAGTCTCTAAAAGGCACGCCTTCTCCCTTTCAACATGAAAAGGCGCTAGACATTACGTTAAATCTGATTGGAATTTTTGCTTTCTTTTGAGACTGATTAGTCTGAAGAAGAGACCAGAACCAATAATTTCTTTCTTTTTCAGAGTAGAGAGGTAGGTGATCAGAAGAGAGGAAGAAGCTCAGTGGTTAATTTTGTAAAATCGGAGATAAAATCGTAAATGATATATTTGTAAATCTTCATGGCTTTTTTTATTTAAGAATACATTTTTAAATATTATATAATAATACTATGCATATGAGTAAATAAATAAAATTGTATCTAAAAATCATAACTTTAAATAGAATTCATAAATAATACCACAACAAGAATTAAAATAATAATATTTCTTATAAAAAATAATCAATGAAAATGATAAAATATCTTAATTCTTATAATAAAACATTTATATATATGGTGTGATAATAAAACAACTTAACACCATATTCATTTATTTGAACTTAGTTTCTCATGCAAATATTAAGTGTTCTGTGTATTATTATTATTATTATTATTATTATTCATTGTTAATTTTTTTATTATATTCAATTACTACTCTAATATAGTTAATTAAGTTATGAATGCAAATATTTATCAGATTAAGTAAATATTTATTAATTTTAATTATAAATTTATAGTTTATAAAATCTTATGATTCTACAATTGGATTTTACCATTCGATTTTATAGACCCTTCACCGATTCTACTTAAACAAGCTAGTTTAATAACCTTGAATCACATCACTATCATAAAAACTTTTGTAATGCTTTACAATAGGCACTTTTGTTGTCTTTCAATCTCAATAATACATATCAAGTGGACTCTAGTGCTAAACTATCACAACAAAAGTCATTTCTCCAAAATAACAGTTATGCCTGAAAAGAACGGAACTCTTGTAATCTTAATTCCAAAACTACAGCATAGAAGTGCACATGTAACCAACTAGTCATGTCAATAAAAATTTCAAATAGTTTGAGAATTACAAATATTGAGCTTGTAATAGTTTTTTTCACAAAAGAGCATCACATATCCAGTATTAGTGGATCAAATTCTTATCTAGCACAAGGTCCTTGGTATTACGGACAGCTACTTTCCAATATGTAGCCCGCCCATCTTTCTTCATATACCCATTCCTATCAATAAAGCCCTTGTCCTGAAATAGTTCATACAACTTGGAAGAAATTGTTTGATCAATTCCTGGAATTCTGTCAGCTAAGAAACTTCGTGATAGAGAGAACTCGACGCACTCAACCTCGCCAACATCAATGCCTTTATTCTTCAGAAATTGTACTGCTTCAATTATCTTGTGCTGCCTAATTACATCTTTTGGCATATGCACAAATAATGTCGTCGGATAATTTTCTGTGAATTCAATATGATCAAACTTACCTTCAGCAATCATAATTGTAATGCTGCTAAATTTCAACCTGCTAGCAAGTGCAGAGACAAAGTATCCACCAGAAGAAGCCCCCAAAGCAACAAGTGGAAGCTTTTCAAGCTTATTCCTTCTCAACCACCATTCTATTATATCCTTGACAATCAGCATTTCTTCCCCAAAAGTCTAGCACCTACCTGTACTGGACACCGTGAGAACGGCAAATTTTTTAGCAAGTGCATGAAGAAGAAGCAGTCTTTCCTCAGGCAACCCAATACAATTAAGGCAGCTGGGTGACCTATCCCAAAAGTTAACAGTTCTACCATTACATCCATGAGCCAGAAAGAGAACAGCTTTAGGTGAATCAGGTATTTGCCAGATCAGATCAGTACCATTTCTAAACTCTATAGTAAGTTGAAACTGCACAACAGATTGAAAAGCATCACATTTGTGCACTGTAAATCCAATAGAAGAATCGGGTCTTTTGCCCTGATTGCAAGAGAACAATACCAAAAATAGAACAATCAGAATCACACAAACAAGAAGAAATGGCACCCGGTAGATTTGAAATCCATGCCATCGCCTTGATTTGCTTCCATGCCTCAACATAATCAGGGGACAAAGATACTAATACATTTGGATAAAATATAAAATTAAACCCTCAAAACTAATAGTAGGCAAGAATTGAAATTTATTTCATTAGTTAATTCTCGTGTTTGGAGATCTCCGGATTAATATCATTTGATTTTTTTTCCCATTCAATTATTGCTAATGATATGATTAATTCCAAAGAAACAGAATTGGACTCAAGAGTTGATCGCGATGGCCCATGCGACAAAGAAACAGAATGCTCATTTCCAAGTCATCCTGGCCAGTTAAATTGCGACCGTGATATTCACCACGAGAAAATGTTACATTTGCGATGGGAATCTATGATGGACGTACCTGTCCGTCGCAGATATCTGAATTCTGCGACCGGTTGGATGCAAAATTAGGACAAAATAAAAATAAATTGCATTCTGTGACGGATAATGTATCGCCGTCGCAAACTTGGACGCAATATTTTGGAGGGAAGCTCTCACCAAAAGAAGTGATTGGCTCGTTTATATTTGCGACGGAGTGTTGATATTCTGCAACAGAGTGCCATCACAAATTTGCGACGGACTTTAGTTACCCGACGCAAAAGTGGGACGGGAAAACCCTAATTTTCATTTTCAAATCTGCGACGGACATCTTGTTATTTGCGTCGGACCGTCCGTCGTAGATATTCCATTATTAAAAAAGAAAGAGACAGCAGCTTCTGCTCTCTCTTTCTCCCCCTATTTCTCTTTTTCTTCCTCTCTTCCTTCTCCCATTTACTTGCGCCACCACCACCACCACCATTCGTGCCTCCATCACCAGCACCATTCACCACTGTCGTTGAAGCGCCACTAGAAGAAGAAGAAGCATCTTCGTCCTCGTCGGTCTTCATCAGCAACGATAGCCTTCGTTGCCGGCGTCGTCTGTCTTCTTCCTCCTCTCCATCGTCGCCGGCCGGCGTTCTCGGCAGCAGCTATGTATTTTTTTATTTTTTTAAAATTTTCCTTTAATTAATTAATTGTAAATGTTAATTTAATTAGATTTTTTAGTTTTAATTAATTATAGGGTTTGAATTAATTTTGTTGAATTAAATTAAATTAATTATTTAGTTTTAATTGTTTAGGGTTTTTATAATTTTTATGGGATAATAATAAATTTTTAAATATTATTATATTCAGTTTTTTAAAAATTAATATTCTGTTTTTTAAAAATTAATTATTATTATTATTATATTGTGTTTTTTAAATATTAATATTGTGTTTTTTTAAAAATAATAGAATTATATATATATATATATATATATATATATATATGTTTATAAATATTATATTTATATTGTGTTTTTCTATAAAAATTAATTTGTTTATAAAAATATTATATTTGTAGTGAATATAATAAGAGTAATATTTTTTAACAAAATTCTATTTTTAAAAAAATTATATAATAATTAGAATATTAATAAAAATATTATGTTTTTATCATCTTTAGTTATTACTTTTTTTTTCTAATAATTACAATAATAGTATTAATCCCATTAAATTTATTATGATTATTATTATTATATTCTATTTTTTAAAATTAATATTCTCTTTTTTTAAAGAAATAATAGAATTATACATATATGTTTATAATTAAATTTAGGGTAAATTGAATTAAATTTGTATGTTAATTTGATTGTACTGAATTAAAATAATTTAGGTTGATTTTAGATTAGAAAAAATTATTAGTTTGAATTTAGATAAAGAAATTAATTTTTTAGGTTTATTTTATATTAAAAATAATTGTTAGGTTGAATTTAGATAAAAAAAAAATTAATTTTTAGGTTCATTTTAGATTAAAAATAATTATTAGTTTGAATTGAGATAAAAAAATTATTTTGTTAGGTTGAATTTAGACAATTAAAATTAATTTGTTAGGTTGGATTTAGATAGTATGTGTTAGTTTAATTTGTTTTATAATAATTGAATAATATAGTTTTAGAATAATATATATATAAAATATAACTTTCACAAACGCCATGTCGCGCTCTCTCAACAGCCAACTACCCACCCAAACCCTAGCCCCTAAACACCGCCCTTAGCCCTCCTCCGACCATCGTAACAGCCCTTCAATCAACAACCTCAAACCCACCACCCCTATCAGCAACGTGATCTTTTTCTAGGGTTACCCCAATGGCTGGAAAGTGAATGATTTGCATAGAGTTTTCATCCCCAACAACGTGCATGGTATGATTACCCTTGCAACGAAGAAGAATGCATGCAACTTGCACTTCGGGTTCCTACGAGTGCATCAGGACCTCAGCTTGCCTTTAGTCATCAATCATACCAAACAAATATCGATTGGTTCTTTTCGCCTTCGTGCTTATCTTGCCAGATACCCCTAGAAGCCAGTGGGCACAAATCCTATTCCTGAACGCAAAGACTCCAAACCTATTAGTCCTAAAGCATCCTTCAAGCCTACTTTGCGTGATAATCGCACATATGCTTTAGTGGCTTCCTCGACTGATGATCATGCTGACACAATTCCCACTTTTAGCTATGCGGGATCTGTGCAAACACTTGAATGGGCACTAAATTCTTGTGTTTTAGTATTATGAGACATTCAAAGACTGATGAACCTCCATGATATTCTGGTAGGAAAGGGATTTGCTTTTAAGAGCTTAACACCTATAGGAGGTGATCGAGTCCTAATAATTTTCCACTCCTACGATGCTCTTGAGGGATTTATGGAAGGAGATAAATGGTACTTGATTGATATTGTCAAGGATTTTATTAATTTTGAAAGGTGTGAGGCTCCGAAGGAAAGATTAGAATGGCTTGAGGTGTTTGGCATTCCTCCAAAAATTTTTACGAGATAGTTTATAGAATTTATTGCGTCCAAGTTTGGTAGGTTTGTGGGCCTCCATGAGGATGTTGTGAACTTAACTAGATTAGATGTGGTGACTTGCATGGTTGCTATACATGGGAGCCCTATTAATGGGAGATATAAGATTGTAGTTAACTCAGAGGAATTCACAATTCATGTTTATGAGTCAGCAGCTCAAATTATGCTCTCGAGAGAGGATGAAGATTCCTTTCTTAAGGAAAATTCTAACACTGGTGATGCATTGGTTAATGATGATGGAAGAGGCAAACATGTTATGATTGAGGAACTGAGTCAGTTTATATTAGCTGATGAAGGCCACCATGATTCTCAGGATCAGATTCCTTCTGTTACCATTCTGAATACATAGGATGGATACTTACCTAATTCACAACCTCAACATAATGGCAATAACTCATCACGAAGGCATAAGGCGAGGAAAGTTGGGAACGATGGTAATG